>JAODAL010003654.1:0-169612 GCA_025379985.1 Phyllomedusa bahiana
TAAATTTTCGGGGAAAAAACCCTTTAAAAGCAGTAATTCCCAGCCCTTCCCTAGAGTGGGAGATATATATAGAGCCAGCAGACCTTGGTTTCACTATCGAATTTAACAGCTCAGAGAGGAGTAAACACAGAGTGTGCAGGCAGCCAATCACAGCGCAGGGGGCGTGGCCGGGGCGTTTCGTGTCTAGGGGCATATCCCAACAGGCTGAATGAAATGTCAGCCAGCCGTTCACAGTGCAGGAGGCGTGTCTAGGGCGAGTGAACCGTCCATGGGGCGTTCTGACCAGCAACAGCAGAAATAGAAGACAGATTTACAGAGAAGCTCATATCTGCTAAACCAAGTGACAGAGGTAATGCATCCCAATTACAAAAGTGCTTATTTTTACTGTCCCCATAATCTGAGACATGATCTTTGTAACGATAAAACCCCTTTAATCACTTTTCTAAATATATGTCATTAAAAAAGTGAAGCCTGTGAGAGCTACAGCTTTCTTTCCATGCCCGTAGTTACTTAAAAGTTTACATTAGACATGACCAGGAGCTGATCTGGCCGCGCTTGTGTGTTTGCACTTCTTATCTGATGATAGGGAACATGAAGGAGCTTGCAAGGGGCTGGGGAGAAATGTGCAGTGTATGAGGCTTTCTGCTGTATAGAGAATCCACTAGTTGTAATGTAATTATTTTAGTAAACATTGTAGACGCTCCCTTGCTTCCTTGCTCTGCAAAGGGCTGGGCAGAAATGTGCAGTGTATTTAGGCTTTCTGCTCTATAGAGAATCCACTAGTTGTAATGTAATTATCTTAGTAATTATTGCAGACACTCTCTTGCTTACTCACTCTGCTGGGGCCCCTCTCTCCCCTGTAGCCATTCATGACACAGCATGATTTGTTTATTTTCTTTCCTGAGCAGATAACAGTTAAGGAAGTCACTTCGTGGCAACACCCCTTTAACTAACCAAACTTATTAATTTTTTTTTTTTTCTAGTTAGCCAATAAAGGCATCACTCCTATAATTTTGTCTATTTCTGACATGAATGAATTTAACATCATATATACAGTGGGGAAAAAAAGTATTTAGTCGGCCACCAATTGTGCAAGTTCTCCCACTTAAAAAGATGATAGAGGCCTATAATTGACATCATAGGTAGGCCTCAACTATGAGAGACAAAATGAGAAAACAAATCCAGAAAATTACATTGTCTTATTTGGAAAAAATTTATTTGAAAATTATGGTGGAAAATAAGTATTTGGTCACCTACAAACAAGCAAGATTTCTGGCTCTCACAGACCTGTAACTTCTTCTTTAAGAGGCTACGCTGTTCTCCACTCATTACCTGTAGTAATTGCACCTGTTTAAACTTGTTATCATTATAAAAGACACCTGTTTACAACCTCAAACATTCACACTCTAAACTCCACTATGGTGAAAACCAATGAGCTGTCAAAAGACACCAGAAACACAATTGTAGCCCTGCACCAGGCTGGGAAGACTGAATCTGCAATAGGCAAGCAGCTTGGTGTGAAGAGATCAACTGTGGGAGCAATCATTAGAAAATGTAAGACATACAAGACCACTGATACTCTCCCTCGATCTGGGTCTCCACGCAAGATCTCACAGTGAATGACCTGCTGAGAGTTGGGACCAATGTAACAAAGGCTACCATCAGTAACACACTACGCTGCCAGGGACTCAGATCCTGCAGTGCCAGCCATGTTCCCCTATTTAAGTCAGTACATGTCCGGGCCCGTCTGAAGTTTGCTAGAGAGCATTTGGATGATCCAGGGGAGTATTGGGAGAATGTCATATGGTCAGATGAAACCAAAGTAGAATATTTTGGTAGAAACACAACTCATCGTGTTTGGAGGAGAGAGAATGCTGAGTTGCATCCAAAGAACACCATACCTACTGTGAAGCAAGTATGGCAACATCATACTTTGGGACTGTTTCTCTGCAAACGGACCAGGACGACTGATCCATGTACATGAAAGAATGAATGGGGCCATGTATTGTGAGAGTTTGAGTGCAAATCTCCTTTCATCAGTAAGGGCATTGAAGATAAAACGTGGCTGGGTCTTTCAGCATGACAATGATCTCAAGCACACCGCCAGGGCAACGAAGGAGTGGCTTCGTAAGAAGCATTTCCAGGTCCTGGAGTGGCCTAGCCAGTCTACAGATCTCAACCCCATAGAAAACCTTTGGAAGGAGTTGAAAGTCTGTGTTGACCAGCAACAGCCCCAAGACATCACTACTATAGAGGAGATCTGCATGGAGGAATCGGCCATCATACCAGCAACAGTGTGTGCCAACCTTGTGAAGACTTACAGAAAACATTTGACCTCTGTCATTGCCAACAATGGATATATAACAAAGTATTGAGATGATCTTTTGTTATTGACCAAATACTTATTTTCCACCATAATTTGCAAATAAATTCTTTCCAAATCAGACAATTTTGATTTTCTGGATTTGTTTTCTCATTTTTTCTCTCATAGTTGAGGTCTACCTATGATGTCAATTACAGGCCTCTCTCATCTTTTTAAGTGGGAGAACTTGCACAATTGGTGGCTAAATACTTTTCTCCCCACTGTATACACATTTGTACACGTTATGCACGCTATTCACATATTAGATCCATGCTTACCTGATCCACGAATCTCTTCATTACTTCTGTACCTCTCCCCTCTGTTCAAATTCTAAATTCCTTTGGGCCCCTAAATCAGCATAATTTGCAGTCAAAGTACTAATATGTCATTAATATAAATTGTGCGCACAAAGTAGCAGAATTAAGAAACAAATTCGGCAAATGTTGAAGATTGAGTAATCGGTAAATACAGAGGATTTGTTCACAATAAGACTATTTGAACTAGACCACAAATATTTCAATAGTTCTCACTCAATCGCAATTGGGCATTAGCACCGCAAATTAGGCAGTCGAACAAGAATATGCATAAATTGGCAAAATATCCAAGGTAGAATTGCCCACCGCAGTAATATCAGGGAATAAGATTTATACACATTAATTTATATACGAAAGGAGAAGTCTCAAAGATCAGTGCTATAGCTATAATCTGCATATTACGTTCTGAGGTAGCTAACTTCAAAGGAGGATTGATATAACATTTATAAAGATCATGTCTCTAGATTATAGGGGAACAGATAAAAAATAGGAAGCATCTTTATAGGACTATTGGGGATGGGCATTATCCTTGTCAGTGCATCACTTTGGATATTAAGCAGAATATGATGACATTTTGCATGTGAATCTGTATTATCTATTTCTGCCTGGCAGCTCGTTATGGGAACAATAATGAAATATAGGCCAACGCCTTACCCTGACCAGATCACCAGACCCCCCACCCACCAAGATCATCCCATCTTCTTAGCATCAGTGATTGGCAGTGACATGAACAATCATTTCAGACCTGTTTTGTCACAACGCTAAACATAGACAGCAAAATTTCCAAAGGACAAAGGAAACGCCCCTGGACACCACCCCTCGCACTGTGATTTGACTTAGCCTGCACACTCTGCTGCTTTACATATGTTCCCATCGATCTTGAGCATGTTGAAGATAACACGAAAGTAAACCATCTGAATGTAGAGAGAGGCTGAATGGAACTGAATATAAGCTCTAACATGATGAAACTGAGACTCCGGCATCGTGCAGAAGGTGTATGATCTGGGTAAATTACTGACTTTTAAACTCAGAGCACGACTCGCCCTCCCTAATTATAATAAAACATCAAAGTGCTAAAATCATTCCATGTGCTTGCTACCAATATTAACTGCAATCTGTTCTAAGTCCCTAGACCTGGAATAACAAGAAGGGGAGAGAGGGGACAGTGTGGCATTTTTCTTACATGTGTTTCATACAGATTCAGAAGCTGTGTTTTATGCTCCCAATCTGATTTATAGGACAGACATAAGAGCTTGTGGAGAAAATCCTGGAGGCTACATAGTAAGTCACAAAGAGAACACATGTCCAGAAACAAATGCTGCATTTCCTGCTTCTCACCATAGCATTCACGGAACAGAAATACCACAACCACATGATAGATAGTCCACAGGTACTTCAGATAGAGAGAGAGACACAACGATAATACCTACCTGGGAGATAGAACAGCACGACGGGCCGACACAACTGGGGGGGTGTCGCAGAAGAATACAGATCACGAGAAAGCCACACCCTACTTGCAGAGGAGATGACACTGGACCATGCCTGAGAATATATCAAACAACAATCTACATAGAATCAGCTCAAAAGAGACCTAGAACAGGTATAAACAAAAGCTATAAACACGGCGCCTATAGAGTCGGCGAGTCCTGCCTTGATCTCTAATAACATGATATCGCATGAATGAATAATTGGTTATCTTTGGTGATATGTCATAATTAATCTAGGATACACAGAATTCAAAGGTTGAACAATCTCAAATTATGCTCCATGAATTTAAAATCTATTTTAATATATAATTTTATCTATTTTTTTATTTCTATATTGTTGGGGGGGGGGGGGGGGGGGGGGGGGGGGGGGGGGGGGGGGGGGGGGGGGGGAGGGGGGGGGGGGGGGGATTGAATGTTTGCGTAGCCAAATAAGGCAGATTTCCTCCATCATCCACTCGCTGTGAGCCTCGAACAGTTGAATAGATATAATAGATGGATTAATTTATTAGTGATGTAATAAATTGGACTAACCCAAGCATTATTGAACAGCGCAACTAAGGGGAGCAGCAGAACTACAGCGCTGGCTTTCAACCGCCCTTTCACATCGAGACAGAGTCTCCGCGCGTCAGGCATCCATAACGGAATCTGATATGGAGTTTACATCATGCTTATCGGTAGGAAGGCTCTGGGCCATCATGCGCGATTGACATTGGCGCGCGAGAGATGTCAGATACGGACCACAACCACAGATCGAGACATAGTCGAGCGGCGACCATAAGCATCACGTACTGATCCCATAGCGGTGCCCTTAGTCAGCGTATCAACGACTCATCGCATCGACAACACTTTATCTTGGCGCCATACTAGCGGACTGGGGTAGGGGAGGGGGGGGGGGGGGGGGGGGGGTGTGACACAATTTAGGGATGACAGAGTGTTATTGAGGTTGAAAGTAGCTGCAGCGAATCATGCTCTTCAATCGTGAAGTGTTGTGGGACTATGAAACTCCGAGCCAAGTGGCGTGAAATGAGGACAGGCTCACCATCAGCGAGCAGCCGTCATTAGCGTCCAGCCTCCACACTCTTCCACCGCTGTAGTGATGTACGACGACATCGCAGCTGCCAGAGTCCGTCTACTCTGCGCCTAGGAAGCATGTAACAGCTAGCGCATGCTGGGCCTCGCCAGAGCACTACCGGCCGCACAGTAAGTAGACAGTGTCGCTGGAGCGACAGACAGAGGATGTGGGGTGGTGGTAGCGCATGGAGCGGACAACTCTGCCTACCCCTATCTTCATATCAAGAGCATGTCATCATGTGACAGGTACTACTGCCATTATAACTGACAGCGATTATCCTAACCCCTCAAGCCAGAGGAAAAGACCGTAGGCACTGCGCTTTCTGGTGACGTCAACGATGCCCCACAATGCATTGTGGGTTGGCTGAGCGTGACAGGACAGATTGCGCTATGGAGACCAGAGCATATTCGTTTATTTTTCTCTCTGAGTATTATCGTTGTATTGATCTAAAGTCCGATTCAAATACTGATCTGACTATTGCAGATCGAGAACTCTCACTAGATGCGTGAGTGCCGCTCCAATAATCCATATAGTCAAAGATATCGCCTAGCGACCCTGGTAGAGAAGAACGGTTCTAAAAAGTCGATAGAAACACAAGTAAAAAAAACAAGTTTTGTACAGACAATGTGTACATAAACACTCAGAACACGAAGAAATACAATAAACACACGCTACACAGTGTACACGCACACTTGGTTAACGCATGTGCAATGTCCCCAAGTTTCATATATCGAGAGATAGTCCATGCAACATTTCTAACCCGCAAGTCAAGAGGTATAAATCTCCTAGACAAACAAGATCAAAATACACATATCAACTTAGTATGTCATCTGCAAGCATCATTTGGTACCCGCACCCAAGAGTACATTGTTAGATACTTTACGTACAGCCAACGACTACATCCAATTGGACTCTATCAGTGGCATGATATCTGACCTCTAATGTGATGGCGATAGCACTAAACGGTATCGAGATAATGAAACACCAGATATATCTCGAGGACGAAAACATATCTAAAAAGGCACCTTAGCGGTCAACCACGAAAATTGCGCTATGCCAATTTATCGCTACAACCCACTCGCAGGTCATCCAACAAAGCATCCAACGATCCCTCCCCCGGTCGCTAGTCCGACACCAAAAGATCATTGGATACAGAGAACCCTTCTTTCCTTAATCCCCACTAATCATTCCACCCTTCTTTCTGTGAGGTAAAATAACTGGATATATATGAGAGCAGATGCACGAATAGGGTTCATCATCGCCAAGCAAATACATACCACGGGATAAGGACACCACACATAAGCCTTGATAGTTCGCAATCATAACTACACAGTCACAAGAATTTCATGCTCGAGCACAAATATATCCATAGTCCTTACACAGCTAGCCCTGTTCTGCGATCAGTTACGGCCTCCATAACAGAAATCAGACTATAAAGAACCGTTCTGGCTAATTTAGAAGACTTACGACGTGAGCGGATACACATACCTTGAATTTCTACCAGTTCATGCCATAAACCATCACCATCGCCTCTTCTCTATTGATCTCCACAAATAACTAACTGATGCTTCCTCTAACATGCTTTTTCAGTATATCTATGTGCAAACAGCAATCGGACATACATTAGGGTCAGGCAGCTACACCAGTAATATCCGTATGCGTCGATGGAATCCGTACAGTTGCGCGTGATAGACAGTAACCTTACTCACTTACATTCTATCGGATACTCTGGACATGTAGCCTCTGGCAAAAAGCCGCTAGACATAACAAATAAAGAATACCATTCACAAATCACTATGCGAGAGACAGGATTGCGTAGACAATTACAGCATCTATCTTCATATCGAGAGCCAAGTCATGCCTTTCGGCAAAACAGACATGTGATAATCTATACATATCATTTATAGCTCAGGGAAAAAATGAGTGCCGGATTAAGAACCTAGACAAATAAGCTACACCGAGTCCAGGATTTATACAGCTCTACTGTCTGCGCTCCTTCAAACAACACTATATGGTAGCGCGCGCGTCTCAATACACAAGTCGACAGCAGAGCAACTCTCGAGGCTACCGCCAACATGACATATCACAGTCCCAGCTAAAGCACACGCTCGTACACACCCCTATTACACAAACACAATAGGACTACATCATACTACTCTACTACTTAAAAACATATGGATACCATATACGAGCCTATATGGCTCTCCGGATCATCCTGCAGGTCTCATGGCCGTGGCATATACACCATCGGAGGCTAGTGCCTTATCTCTCTAAATAAACGCAGCGTGTTATTTCATTTCGTCTGTCATAGAAGTCAGTAACAAGTAGAACGGACGAGTCTAGCACAAATAAGTACTATCATCTCAGCATCTATGTGTATCCCTCGCTGTCAGATTCGAGTATCAACGGCGGTGCGAGTGAGGAGAAGACGTAGCATAGTTCATATCTCTCTAGCCAAGCACGAGAATCGAGTACAGTCTGTACAAGAATACTCAAACTGAGGAGGGGGGGGAGGGGGGGGAAACTCAGACGACTGTCACCATAAATTGTTACATCGTAGAGTATTATGAGCGAAAGTGTCTAAGTAGTCACTCATAGATCAGCACCTCACAACACGTACCCTAATCAATACACTCATGGGAGTACTAACACCAGCTACCTCAGCCCACTGGTCGACACTGGCACCACACTCATGGAATGTAATGCTACTTCATATATCTAGCAGGCGTCGTCATCTCAGTAATATCATAAGAAGAGCCCCACAAAGCAGAAGCGTCCATAGTGACAGATATCAATTACGCGAATTTTTTATCTACCCGCTGCTCAGTGAATCAGCTGTCAGGTATCATGTGATACATACAAGTCCTCTATGCATGGAGATTGTACTGATTGAGTATAGCACGGATGTTTCCTTAATAACAGCCTTTGCTATCCCTTTCCATCTCTACTGTCATGTCTCTACATTGACGTATAAACGTAATGAACAGACGATCACTTAATAACTATATATCTATCATATAGATCCCATCTGTAATAGCTGTCACAACGGGATCAAAGATGTAGTATATGGAGTAGCTACTGAGTTCCAAGGGGAGAGAGCGTCTTAGTGTGTGAGGATGGAAAAGTGTACAGGATGCGTAGTGTAAGTGGGGGGATGGTGGATGGGTTATGGACACTGAGGGAGAATTCTAGAGTTGTTGCTTGAGTGATATAAATGTCAAGGGCACATGAATTTAGGGGGAGAAGTGGGGTTTACGAAATCTGAGAGGAGAATATGCGATTAATAAACAACATAAATTTTAGGATAAGGTATATAATGATAAAAATGTTGAGCTTATATTATTTATGCAATTACTTGTTTAAAACTATTGAAGTGGAAGTAGTAACAAATATGCAGTAGGGACGGGGGTGAATTATTCACGAGTTGGGATATATAGGATGTAGGGGTGGGGGGAAAAGGAGTGAGTGTTAGTTTGGTGAGATATTCTTGGATACAGGATCTGAGAATTGTGGAAATACAAACAACATAGACTTGTATATGTGGTATATATGAAATGATATATGAAATGTAACATTAAGTGAGGATGTCACAAATGTACATATTAGGTAAAGTAGAATATACGAATTTGTGTAGAAGCGAATAGGAGATAATGATGTTAATGGCTGTGTAATGAAAAGTAAGGTGGTGAAGATGTGATTCTTCTGGTCTTGATTGTAGGGGTGAGTGATGGTACGAATGAGGAAGGGGGAGGGTGGTTGGGGGTGTGGGGTGTAGGAAGGGAGTAGGTTGAGAATAAGAATTAAATAAGGTGTTGATGAGAATGTAGAGAGGAGATGATTGATTATTAGGGGGAAGGTATAGAAATTAAGGTGAGACGGGGGGGGTGTTGGAGAGTGTGTGGGGACCATACAGTGATGGGACGACTAGTATACGGTACATTCATGGTATATATCTTGATGGTGAGGAGTTTTGGGGGATGGTGGGTAGTGGTATTTGATTTTAGTATAGCAGTATGCATGGGTGTGGCAGATGGGGGGTATGGGATTACAGTTAGAATATTGGATGGTAGAGTTTTTGGTTGTGGGAGGGGGTATATATAGGGGGGGGATGTGTAGTAAAGTCATATAGATTTTGGGGGATATGGGTTTGTATATTAAAAGAAACTGCATATAGTGTTGAGGTTGGGTGGTTGTGAGATTGTTGGGGATGGGGTGGGGTGGGTGTTGGAGGGGGTTAAGTGGGAGGAAGATTTAAGAGTTTGGGAAAGCGTATGTTTTGGCGGAGTGGACATGGGTGAAGAGAAATGGATGGAGTTGTGGTGAGACGGATGGTATATGTAAAAGGTCACGGATATGGGGGGGGGGATTGTAGGGATAGGGGGGATGGGGGGGTGAATATTATGTGATGGATTATGGTGATGCTTCTTGGATGGTGGAGTGGAGGTAGCAGGATCTTGTAGATGTGTTGGTGAGGGTGGATTGGATATTAGTGGTTAGTGGGATAGGGAAATAGTGTTGACATGTGGAGAGTGTGTGAGGGAGTGTAGGTAGTGTGGGACTAGTGTTGTATGGGTAGTTGATGTAATTTACACTGGGGGTTTGGCATGGGAGTGTCATGGACAAGGAGACGATTAGGTGGATGGGTTGGAGTGTGTGGGGTGTAGTGGTCTAGTGTTGGGGGTTTTTGAGGTTTCAGTGGGTGGTTTGTAGAGGGTGGTGTGGGGGGTATGGACTGGTTGGATGGGGAGAGGGGAAGTGTGGTCAGGGTGGGGTAATATGTAGTGAGAGTAAGGGATTTGGGATTGAGAGATGATGTGGGGGGGGGGGGGTGGGGGGGAAGGAGGGGGTTGAGTGGTTTGTTGTGGTTGATTGGTGGTTTGGGTGATTGTGTGTTGTTGTTGTAGTGTGGTTTTGGTGTGGGGTGGTTATAGGTGAGTGAGAGGTTGGGGGGTTGGGTTTGGGTGTGGGGGGACAGGGGAGTGTTTTTAGTTGTGTTTGTTTTTTTGGATTGTGGTGTTATGGCATGGAGTAGTAATTAGATTGGAGGTGGTGTAGGGGGGTGGTTGGTGTGGGGTGGGTATATATATATATATATATGTTGGTAAGTAGTATATGGGGGATTATGTTGGGTGGGGTGGATTTTGTTTATTAGTAGGGGGGTTTGTTGGGAGGTAGTGAGGTGTATATTGGGGAGTAGTGTTTATTGAGAGTTGATATGTAGGTTTGGATTTTTGGGGTGGAGATATGTTTGAGTATAATGGTAATTGGTATAGTCTGTTTGTTGGTTTGGTGGGGGTGGGGGGTGTTGGATATTGTTAGTTAATAATTGTGATTTGGGTTGGTTTATGTGGTGTTTGGGGCAGTTCTTATGTATAGTATTTTTAGATTGGTCTTTGTGATGGTGAGAGAGGGGTTTAGTTGTGGTTGGTTAAGTAGAGTATTATGGGAATGATTAATGAATTTTAATATAGAGGGTATTGAGATGGGTGAGTAGTAGAGAGAGTAGATGAGATAATGAGTAGGGTGGGAGGGGGGGGTGGGGATGAGGATGTGGTATTTTTGAATTGGTTGAGAGGGGAGGTGATGCGACTAGAGACATGTGGTGTATGTATTATGTTAGGGATTGTCATTTGTTTGACAGTTGTTATGGATATGAGTAGTAGTAGAATTAGTAGAAAGGAGGAACTGTGTGAGAGTAGGAGTTATTAGACATTGGGAGGATGGAGAATATTTTATGTAATGTGATTATCTTAAGGTATGGACAGACTTTGTGTTGGTACACGTGTACACGGTGATGTTTGTATGATAGAGGAAAGGTTAGAAAATAGGATACTTAATGTGTGATGGGGAGTGGCGTGAGTAAGGGGGGTTATTAGATAGTGTTTTATAGTGGTGGACTTTCATTGTGGTGTTTAGGGGGGGGTGTTTGGGGTGTGAACAATGGATAGAGTGTAGACAGTAGGAGACAAATGGGACAGTTGTGTGGTGAGACAGTGACATGGAGTTGGGTCAGGAGACATTGGTAAGGGGGGGGGGGGAGGGGGGGGGGGGGTGGATTAAGTTGTAATGAAAGGGTGACAAGGAGACAGAGATGATAAGGGTTTAGTGAGAGTGTGGGTTATGAGAATTAGAAGGATGTGATGATAAACACAATGGTAGGCCAGGAGAGAGTAGACATGGTTTCTGATGATATGTATTATGAGTGGTGAAGGGTGGTGAGTGGGAGGGAAGTAGGGAGGTGGTTAGGGGGGTGTGTATGGAGAATGTGGGATTTTGTATTTGGGTGTGTGAGGGGAGGTTTGGTTATGTCATTTTGAGTTTGGTAGGGTAGTTAATTGTTCTATGTGATGATATTGAGAGTCAAGGTAAATGCTTTTAATGTGGACAAGAGGTGTGGATGATGGAAGACAGAGGGAGGAGGTAGAGGAAAAGGTGAGGAATTAGTGAGAGTTAGGTCTTGAGTGTGTAGGTAAAGGTAGTATGCTGTTGTTGTGTGTGTAGAGACAGGTTTGTGTGTGGTGTTGTTCTGAGGTGTTTGATATGATGAGTGTGAACTATGATGGAGAAGAGTATTTTTTGTTTTTGGATTTTATGAGGAGAATGTTGTAATAAGGGGATAATATGTACAGTGAGTTGGAGTTGTGAAGAGTTACTATATAATCTAAAACGGTATCAATCTAGATTAAACAGAGTCATAGTAGCTAGAATACAAGCATTATAAATTACTGTAGGGTAACCAATTACATTATCTCTAGCATATGCAGATATGAAGTTAGTCTTAGTAGAGTAGAGAGTATAAGTGGATTACATGTGGGAGATATATTAGTATTGTTTTTGTGCAGAAAGAGAAAAGAAGAGAATAAGTCATGACCAGAACAGGACATGTATAATGGTATGTGTGGGAACGATGTCAGATGTTTAGATAGCAGAGTGATGTGGTGTGGGGTGAAGCTAGAGTAATGTGATATATTGTGTGTGATTATTTAAATTTTGGCAGTATGAGGGAGATGGGTTTGGGTGGACTGTTGGGAGATATATTAGGATGTTTAATATGGAGTCGTGGTAATGGGGAGAATGAGATGTAGAGTGTATGGTTGGTGTATGTGTGGTGATGTAGTAGGTGAGATACTTCTGGGGATTTAAGTATATCAGTAAAGGTTGTAGGTATAGGTAACGTGAATTGAGTAGGAGTTTGTAATGATTATAGTAGTAGTCGATTTGAGGTGCAGTGGTGTAGTTGTGTTATGCTAGGTGTGTGGGGAATGGATATAATTAGGTGGGTTATTGGTGTGCGTGAGGGGTGGTGGTTATGGAAGTGGGTTGTGGGAAGTGTGGGATAAGTTAGGTGGGATGGTTAGTGTATTGATGGTATATTTGAGTTATTGTTGGGTGTAGTTCACGGAGTGTGTGATAGATTTAGTAATGAGGGTGTGTGATGGTGTAGAGTTAGTGGGATTAGTGGAGAGAGATAGAGTGCAGTAATTGGTAGTTGAACGTGATAAGGCAGTGATTTGAGATGTGTTGTTGTGTAGTTATGTGTTTTTATAGAGATACGTATGTGGTGGTTTTGGGGAAGAGAACATAATTATGGTTGAAGTTGATGATGATTATTTTGTAGTGAGTTGGGACATGAGATTACAAGACACACAGGGATAGTATATGAGGTGGTTTAGAGTGAGAATGTCTACACTTTGTTTAAGGATTTTAGAAGGAGTTTATCTCTTATATTTAGGTAAGGAGACAGATGCGGTAGGAAATAGTTTTTCTAATTATGCGAAATATCGGTATTATTTTTGATGGTCAGTATTATTGTAGGTAATGCAGGTTGGTTTAGAGGACATAGAGTTTGGTCATGCTATTGGACATAGTGTTGGGTACATAGTGACAACATATTGTCTGACATAGTATTTGTTGACTTATTAAAAGTGATTATAGTGAGATACATGTTAGTTTAGGATGGGTGGGAGTATAGTATGTGGGGAGGTGGAGTAAATGGAATGATGAGTGGATAAAGGTAGATTAGTTATATATTAGTTGATATTAAAAATTATATTTATGTTGTTCTAAGGGTTATGTTAGTGGACAGAGATAGGTGGAGTGTTGGATATATACGGTGATTGATAATTAGGTGACTACTTGAGAGATTGTTATGTGAGTGTAGTAGGTAAGTATATTTAGACATTATACAAGTTTTGAGTGCTTTGGGGACAGTAGGTCACGTCAGGTGGATTAGAATTGGAGCGATTTCTTTATGGGTGCACTGTTATGGTGTAAGTCGTATGTAATGTCTGAACAGTTGAATTTTAGTACAGATTGAGGTTGGGATGTGGTAGACATAGGTTGGGATTGGGGAGTGTGTTTGGAGGTCTTTGTGAGGTTATAATGTGTGTGGTGGTGAATATTTTATATGTGTGTGAAGGGTAGTTGGGGGGAGAGCTTTATGGTGGACTTAGATTATGTGGGGAGTTTTTTGACATTTTGGTAATGGGATTTAGGATTATTAGGAAGAGGATGGTTGTATTTGTGTTGGAATAGATTTGTGTTTGTTATTAATAGAATAATGGGATGGATGAAATTAGGAGTGAGTGAGTCTGCGTTTGAGGTTGTTAGCACAGTATCATTGTGAAGATGGGGATAAGGGAAAAAATATTTTTTGATAGTGAAAAAAATTTAGTTAGTATTAATGAGGGTGACGTGTCTAGTATGGTAGAGGGAGTGTAGGATGTTGAGTACGTTTTGACTGCACTCTAATTATCAGTGTTATTTGGAAATATTATTTTAAAGATTTTAGTTTAATTATTTCGTTTATTATTAATTCTATAAATGAGATAGTAATAGTTAGTTTATGATATAGGACTGGATTTGAAGTTTGTGGTATTTATGTCTTGTAAAAGGGATTGTGAGGTCTGCAGTATGAGTAGAGAGAGAGGGATGTTAGTTGTGGTTTATATAAAAGGGGTGGTGGTGAGTGGGACAGTGGATAATTTATGGAGGGGTGTTAAAATGTGATAGAGGTGTGAGGTGTGAGAGAATGGTATATTGTATGGGAGTTGTGTGGGGTGGTGTGGGGATTATATGTTTAGTTGGAGTAAGACTGTTAGTGGGTATGATAGAGTATAGGGGAGTGTAGGAGTTTGGGTTGATATGAGTTTTGTAGTATTGGTAAAGTTGGATGTACTTTTAGGGTGAACTGATGTATTGTGTTAGTATGAGATAGAGAACTAATATGTAGGAGGTGAGCTGTAGGTTAGGACATTCATTTTACAGTATCATTGCATTTGTTTTGAAAGTTGATAAGGATGTGGTGGGACGCATCATAATGAGTTAGAATTAATATTGTGTCAGGAGATTTGTGCTTAAGTATAACTTAGCGGGCGATTACAATTGTCGATTACTCTATTATTGAATGGTCTCTAACAATTGATGGATGGTCTGTAAGTAAAGTATGCGAATTGTATTACAGGAAATTAAGTATATTAATGAATACTAAAATGAGATAATCATTGAGTACTATATATGTTTAGGTGAGTAAAGTAATAAGTCAGAAGGATATTTTGTGTGAATGTCTTTAATGAGTTAATGATAGAGGGTGTGTGTTACAAGAGTTAACTAGAATCATAGGGAGAAGTCACAATATATCACCTTTCCTTCGTAAGAGCTCTCTAGGAACGAACAAATGTCGTCATCAGAACTTTGTCAACTAGTCACTATCCATATATTCGTCTTCTATATCTCAATGACAGTCTCCCCCAACTTCTACTCTAGCAGAAACTGTTCTACACAAGCGTGAATTACGCATAGGATCTCTTTACTTGCCGCGACACACTTAAAAGCCGGCACTCAATAACACACCGAGTGAGTTCATCGACAAGCCTCTAATTATCACTACCAAATTTACGGATTGCGGAAGTCAGACCCGCATGTCTACAAGATATCAAGATTTGTATGAGAGAGCGAAGCTGTAGATTGATTGAGGTCGCTACGACTGCCGAGCGCAGGTGAGACAAGGTCGGGAGCGCTATTTTGTGCTTGGGAGCAGTCAGATGAGAAGGTAGTGACTGGAAGCCATCAAGAGTGCAAGCGCAAACGGCGATGCAATCGGCACAAAGATTCACCCGGCCCCAAGTAGCGAGGCAACAATACTTCGGGTCGAAGATCGCTCCTCAAATAGATCCTTGTCACCCTATTCTCATGATTCCAACACCCTCAGGACTTCGGACACCATCTACAAGCTTGTGTATTGTTCATTTGCAGCGCGCAACCAGTCCGTCTGCACTCTTCTTTTTTAGCATTGGGCCCATGGAAATGGAGGGGCCGGGAAACGCTAGGTTCCGCCATATTACTTCTGTGTGCTTCTTTCTACAGTATTCGCCATACGCGTCCTCGGGGATAAGCTAGACGGGTATCACTGAGCTTTACTGCAGTAAACGGGGTATCTATGGATACATCTACATCAGACTGAACATACAAGACTAGGAAGATTATATAGTTTATTTATTGGAGTCATTTACTGTAGTATATACAGAGAGCACGCGATCTCTGACTTCTGCATACCAGAAGGCCAAGTCGTATTAGATACAAGTACAAGTTAGCAGCATTTTAGGCTGATTCTGCAATCGCTACTTGCCTGACCGCCATTAGCTCTTAGGTTAACTTATTTGACATATGACGCTCGCTTTGCTGGGCCTTTTCTTCTTTTTACTGTGATCGGAGTCTTTCTAGTTATACCTGAGTACACACACACAAGCGGGGGCCTGTGAGCTTTGATCACGTATTTTATTAAGGCTTTTTGCTGAGGCATTCTTGCGGACAAAACTCTCACAGCAACTTATGTAGTGTTTTCCTTACTTTTCTTACGATTTTTTGCAAGTCACTGTCGTATACAATGATTGATCAGTTTCCTCAGCACGGTTAGACTGACAAGGTGGAGTGCGTGGGAAAATGTGTCATAGGGTTTAATGTTTTCACTGCTCTACTACAATAAAAACAACTTTAATTGAATGTTGAATTATATTGTTTTTTGTTGATGATAAGGGCATCTAGCAGCCTAACTTTTTTTATATTTTTCTGTTTATGGAGCTATACGGACTTTGCTCTTTTGCGGGATTGAGTTGACTGTTCTTTATTGGGTAACCACTTCTTTGGAGGGGCACAAGCACTTAATGATCGCTTTTATAAATCCGTGGTTTTGGGAAGGCACACACGTGAAGAAAATGCGCAGATCCTAGCAGTGTTTCTTATATTTTTATTTTTAACTCAGCGTTCACTCTGCAGTATCCAGTAGACAACCCACAGTTAAGGTTTTTACTCCGATGGAGTTGAGACGATTAACGTTGACTACCCAATTTATGTCCTTTTTTACATTTAGAAAAGCACAATTTTTTTGAAAAAAAAGTGTATTTTCTATTCTGTCATAAAACACTATTATGCAGTCTCTATCCTTTCTAATAGCCAGCACTTCTTCTTAATTTTCCGTATACGAGCTGTGTAAGCGACTCCTTTTTTTTAGCATGATGCAACGGACGTTTTAATGAGTTACAGACTTTGGCGTTTATCTAATTAGTTTCTCTTGATCGGCCTTTTATTACCATTCTTCATGTGCGCGATGTACACATAAATCGCATCTCTCTGTGACTGTCTTTTTGTTTTGTTTTCTTTTACCGGCGTCCGTCACGGGTTAATAACATACAGTCATTTATAAGGTGCGGTCACCTCCACGGATTTTGCCGAATTGACCGGCGGGGCCTTCCAACTCTCCATCGTGCAGTACGGTACATTCATTATATCTTATTTGTTGCAATCTTGGTGAGAGGGGGCGAGGGCGCAGACGCTTATAAGCTCAAAGGATCAGAACACAGCGGCATGATCTTTGGGACAGCAGCGATGCGCGTTCTGACGTCCCAACCGCATTTGTGGTCATGGGGGGGGGCGAGGATAGGGAGGTAGGTCTGTCAGACAATGGATAACATCCAGCACAAGATTCGGTAGCTTTCTTGACACACACATCTGGTGTAGTGGGTTGTGTTTGTAAGATGGTGGATCTTTCAGTTGGGGGGGTATTACTGTTTTCACTAACTTTTAACAGTTTATTAAAAACTTTATAAACGGGGGAATTTGAATGTACGAAACGAGTAAATCGTAATAAGCAAAAGGTATTGATAGGAGTTATTCTTATATATCTTATGAGTACAAGCTGTATCTGGTATCAACATGCACTAGTCTGTGAGAATATGACGATGAATACAATGCATTCTAGAGGGCGTCTTACATGAGAGTGGAGAGACGGTCATCCTGAGTGACCAACGCCGATAGATGCGAGTGAGGAACCTTTGCTAGGCCTGACTGCGAGTGCAGTGTACGATGGAGTATTCTTTTACACAGGTGCTAATATATCATCTAGGAATGGAGGAAGATGGCACTAGATAGCCAGGTTGGCAGATGTACAAGCCCCTGAAGGACGAATGTGGGGGGGGCAGAGTGAGTGCGTGAGGGGTATGATAGGGGGGACAGTAACATATACACACACACATCTGATATCTCTTGGGTTAGGTAGTGAAAGGATAGGGGTGTGCGTATTGTTGGTATAATGAATATTGGGGGGGGGGGGGAGTGGGTGGGAGGGGGGGATGGAAGTTAATTAAAGGGGATATGAGTGAGCGTCGGTTATATTTAGTATACATTTTGGGGTGGTGTGAGAGAGTGTGTGAGGAGTGGGTGAGAAGGTGATATATATCTTGGGGTTGGTTGTTGGTGTGGGGTATATATATTTGTTATGACTGATTTCAGAAAGTTATTTTATTTTGAGTAGAGATTTGTCTGTACAGGATATGAGTGTGGGAGTCAATTATTGTAGAGAATATATTATTAGAATTTGTTTATAGGTGAGGTGGGTGAGGTGGTGGGGTGGGGTGTATGAGGTGTGTAGGACAGGGGAGGACAAAGACAATATTGAATGTCAGGATAAGGTAGTTGTGACTTGTGGAGGGGTGGAT
Organism: Phyllomedusa bahiana; assembly: GCA_025379985.1. Lineage (NCBI taxonomy): Eukaryota > Metazoa > Chordata > Amphibia > Anura > Hylidae > Phyllomedusa > Phyllomedusa bahiana. The sequence goes on from JAODAL010003654.1 coordinate 18,228, forward strand.
TGAATCGGTAGTTAAGGAGAGATTGGTTACATTGATGGTGTGAGATAATTTATGATGAATTTGTTAGATTTAATGTGACAAGGGATATGTGGTTTGTTGTTGTTAATTTGAGTTGACACTGTTTACGCTGTTTAACTTATAGACTTAAAATTGTGGAGAGAGAGAGAGAATTGCTGGAGTTTACAAGATTTACGAGATGCGAGTATAGGGGAGTATAGGTGTGGCGTGTAGTGAGTCGAAGATAAATAAAAAACACGATAAATGCATACAGGCGAGTTTTGATCGAAACTGAAAGCAAGGAGTACTGCTCTTTTGACACGTACAACTCCTAAGCAGCATCAGTATTATCATAGAGATGTGAGCTCGTCTTTAAATTTACTAATCTGCTCATTGAACAATGCTGGTGTCTAAACCGCGAAAACATCGTGAACCTGATACTATGTAAGTCACGAGCAACATCTACAGTACGATATTTTTTTGCAGGCCTTATCAGAGATTCACCTGTGAGTGACATACTAGATAATTGTTGCGAGCTTTCTCACACGTATAGTTACGTAGATTTCTGCTAGAGCATATCTGCATTGACATAGTCTGCTATGGATAGTTAGCATACAACGTAACTAAATAACCACCATTCTATCACTGAGAACATGTTTTGATATAATTCTCAGCTACACGAAAGCGACGTGGTGAGTGATGATGTCTGCACGCTTAATTCAATCGACCATGTGTCGACAACTAGCACCTCATAAACACACACAATTTACAGACAGCGACTGCGACATCTAATGCAACTAATCTCGTTATACACGTGCGCCAAGCGATCTAATACAAACTCTCCTGCTAGATATTATGTACATCAAATACCAATTTTCCATACCATCAAGATAATGTCATAGCGAATCGCACAACTCCCACAGAGCGAAAGCGGAGTGTCTTATCGTTTAGAACTGTTTCACACCCTCTCGACTAGATTCACAATCAGAGATTGAGTATTCTGAAAACACACACGGACGCGAGTCTCTCCTCTCAGTAGGCGTATACACCTAACTCCAGGAGTGAGTGAGTGACTCTCCTTCTACTGATAGACCTGTGACATAACTAGATGAGTGGTGAAGCTAGAAGAGGAACAGATGGCTTACCATCTGTTCTCATTGTCTCTATCACACCAGAGCCTCTCAGCTCACACAAGCTCTACACTGTAGATCTGGTCTCTATTAATCGTCACCGGATACTCTTATAAACAGCGAGGGCCTGCAAGCAGACATGTACTATAGCGGACCATATAACAACAACTCAGCGAGATCACTACGCCATACGCATTGCTGGACTGTGTCCTCCTCTCTACCTACTTGGCAGCCTCTGTAGCTGTTGATATCAGCGCAGTCCGAGACTAAAGGATAGGTTAACTGTGGTAAAATGAAACTCACCTATCTGAAATATGTATACTTGAGTAATATAGATGAGAAACAGGCACAGTGGATATCTAGCACTAGCAGCTTATACACACAGAGAGGCACTTGCTCAGATTGTACTAGAACATGACATGCAGTATCACTCATACTACCAGTTACTCTGCGCTCAGCTCTTAAGACATGACTCAAGGGAGACTGGTTCATACACTATGTCCTCTACAATCCGCTCTAACTGGACTTACACACAAGAGCGCGAGTGAGATATTCTCACTTTCACAACTGTATCCTCTCAGAGTATGGATCTCTTTCCACAGCTACAGTTGGGGTAGTCTACGTCATACATGACTGCAGGTCAGGCAGCCAGATCACAGTGCAGGGGGGTAGTCCTGTCGGCGTTTTGCGCTGCCTGAGGGTTATTGTACTGCTTGTATAGTACACTCAGACTTGTCTGTGAGTGCGCTCCGCGCACCCCCTGCACACTGTCCAGTCAGCCCAGCATCACCTGTGCAGAACAGGATGTCCTTACGACAAACAGGAGGGGCAAGGGGGGGGGATAGTCTGACACCAGTATCTCTATCTATCTAAGGGGGGAGGGGTCTGTAGGTCCATGAGCGATGCAGTTAAATTCATCCTCTGAATAGAATAACTAATCTTCAAGAAACATGTATTACATGTTATGTAGCGCGTAGATAAGTCTTGATACATGATCAGGCGGTATTAGTAGATGGAGTCCTACTACTCGTCGCGCAAGAATATAGAAAATAATGTACGTTATGTAGTTGGCAGAGTCTTGTGTGCCCACACGGATGAGATCCTGACAGTACACTGAATCCGGAGAGTAATGAGACTGACATGCAGAGACACACTGAGTAGAGTCTGATAGTCACTGGAATCGCTGTTCTACTGTAAAAGAGTCATGTGAAGTCTTCAGCCAATCCGCACCATTACACATCCCAGTCATGACTCGCACACACATCGCTCACCTGCTCATATCTCAGTAATCTGATTTGCTGCGCCAAAAATATACAGGGAACGCGAACAAGGCGCGATTCCTTAATAGATATGCGTTCCATCGCTCAATTTTACCTAATTATCGAATGATACTGGAAATTTTCGGATCACATAAAAAACCTCCCGATTTCACCTTTATCGATGAAGAAAGGTCGGCAGCAACACTATCCATGACAAGCTGCGAGAAGAGGGCGGAACCAAATACGTAGAATACAAGGCTGCTCGTTTTATCGGTAAGGTTGAGTTCCCCATTAAGTACAAAGAACAGACGACAGTTGCTCACATCTGTCAGAAAATCTGCTCCGGGAACTGGGCTTGAATACTGGCGATGCTTGTATCCCACAGAGGGTAGTCGAGTGCCAAGATCAAAGCGTTTTGTGGAGCGCGGGACAGGAGTCTACATGTCTCACTTGATGAGGCATTCTCTACTGTTAATAATTTGGAACTTGGTCCAATGGGGTCCGTTGGTCGTCATCTAGTTACGCTGATTACTACTGGGGTGCATAGCTCACCGGATACCCTGCGGGTTATGTCCATATATCGCACGATCTTAGTCGCACATCGCTTTAAATTTCATGAGTAGATCAGTGTGTGTGATGAGAGCATGCAGTTCGGCGACTAAGTTGAGAGTATACCGAGACTGCTATGAACAATTGAAATGGGTTAGTGGAGCGCGAGCACAATGATTTTATTATTATTACAGGGTAGTGGTCACAAACTCAATTTATTGGCTGGATAGTGTGTACTATGCACAGGTCTACATTGTATTAGCACACAGACAGGATAGATAGTGAGTTAGTATTGATGTCAGAATGGATGTGAGTTCGAGGTATTGGTGGCAGGGGAGGTGATGGGCACGGATCGTTACAGGTGGATGTGGTTGTTATTAGGTGTTAGGTTAATTTGTTGAATGTTATACTGTAATAGTATGAGGAGTGAGAGAGTGATGATGTGTGGGGATAAGGATGGATGGGTTACGTGATTGAGGTTTAACAGAGTGTGATGGTGGGTTTGTGTTGATTGTTGTCAGGTAGGTGGTGGTTGTGCAGACAGAGGGAGGGGTACAGTGTGTAGGGTTTAGAGATTAATGGGGGGGGTGGAGGTTGTGGATAGGGGGTGTGTGGTATGGTGAGGGGGTGTTCATTTAAGTATGTGGTGGGATGGGGACATGGTGACGGGTTGTGGTGTAGGGTTGGGTGGGGGGGTTATGATGATTGTTGTGAACATAGGAGACAATAGGTTCATTGGAGGTTTATATAAGGTTATGCTAGTTGAGGTTAGGTGCTAAGAGTAGAGGTGGGGGAGTGTAATCTACTATATCTATCAAATAGTTTTATATCAATCAAAGGCACAGTTTGTGGGTTGTGGGTGTGGATTTTGTGTGTGTTATATTTAAATATGGGGATATTGTCAATTATACTGTGGTGAGTGAAACTCTGATGGATTTGTAGTGGTGTGTAGAAATGGGGGAGAGTGGGGATTTGTATTAGGGAGTTTTGGTTGAGTATGGGGTAGGTTGGATGGGGGGGAGTAGTGAGGATGATTATGTTGTGGAGAGGGTTTAGTGAATGGTGATGATAGAGGGAAGAGGTCTAACATACAAGACACAGAGAGGGATAGAGAGGAGTGATTGGGTGTAGATAGTGTGAACATGGACTGTGGATATGAAGATGAGTTTGTGATTGGATAGTGGTAGTAGAGAGGATGAGGTTATTAATAGGTGGGGGTGGGGGGTGATAGAGTTGATTGGTTTAGGAGTGGATTGAGTGATGGTGGAGTTTGGAGGAATGGATGGGTTATATGAATTTGGGATAATGAAAGGAGTGGTAGAGGAGGTATTGTTCAGAAGGGAATTGCAGTTAGAAGGAGTGGGGTTGGTTGAGGTTAATGTTTTGAATAGATATTTTGTAATGTGTGAGGAGGTATGTTTTTAATATGTTGTATAGTGAGTGATAAGTTGGAGGGTGTATATTGGGAGGTATGAGTTTGTAAATAATTGGTGGGTGAGGATGGAAATGAGTAGGTTTTTTGGTTTGGATATGATTTAGAGATATTGTATTGAAAATTTATGATGTGAGGGATTGTGATGTTGATTTTTTGATAATGGGAATGGGGATTTTTATGTTTGGGTTGTGGGGGGAAGTGTTTATGGGATGTATTATGGTGTCATGGGGGGTAGGTGGAGTGTTAAGACATAAGGAGTGTACGGGATCAGTGCAAGAGACAAGGATGAGATTAGTCATAAATGGTTTTTATATGACGGAGTAGAAGGGCACATTCTATATTTAATTGAGGAGTAGGTGGGTGTGGGGGTGGATGATTCAATAGTGGGTATGTTAGTAGTGGGGCGATACTTGTAGTAAAGGTGTAAGGTGATGGGGACAGCGTTGTCTGGATATGTCTATTTATCTTAGGTCAGTGGGAGATAGTTTGGGGGCATACTGATAGTAAGATACGATGTGAGTGGTGGATGGATTGTGGATTTATAGAGGAGGAGTGATGAGTATGGTGGATTGTGTGGAGTGTGTTGATACAGTGAGGTTGATTTTTGTGGGAGAAGTAGTCAGAGGAGAGTCTATTGTGATGAGGGGGGATAATGAGAGAGAATACTGGTGTGGATGTGGGAAGTGAATGAAACTAGTGAGGTAAGAAAGCGAGGATAGGGAGAGGAATGTAAGAAGGAGTGTTGTGATGGGAGGGTGGAGGTATGGGGAGTTGGTGGAGAAATATGGTGAGAGGATATAATTATGTGGAAGTTTATTGAGATGAGGAAAAAGGATGGAGTTTTGGGGGGGAGGGAGGGGTATAGATGGGGGGGGGATAATGTGGTGGGTTGGGGTTAGGGGGGTGGGGGGTATATGGGGAGGGGGTGTCTTATATATATTATATTTATGGGTATTACAGGAGAGGACACACAGACATAGGTGTGACTGGTCTGAGGTCAAGGGAGTAACGAATTTACTTCTGGTAGTGGATCAGAGGCGTCTTGTTGTGTTTAGGATGTAACGTTGAGAAGGAGGCATGTGTTAGTAAACAATGTAAACATAATGGTTCTGATGGACGTGATGTAGGGCATTTGGTCGGTATGAGTTCATCAGTGGATCTGATTGACTAGGTGTGGTGAGAGGTATCTGGTGAGTGGACGATTCTGATATTCTTGTGGTTAATTCTCTATCTCTTAATGGCTTGTGGAGGGATGTGGGTGAGTAGGGGCTATCTATCATTATATCGATAGGCATGACAAGGTGAGTATTGTAGGGGGTGGCGTGATGGTATGATTGAAAGATGAAGTGAGCCGGATAGTTGTGTGGTGAAGACGTGCACACAGGACTGGTTGTGTCATGGGTACACATGGGTTAGGTATTATAGAATTGTGGATTGGTGAATACATGTTGGGTAATTGCGATAGACTCTTGTCTGGTGTGCGGGAGAAGGATATATATATCTATATGTTCTGGGTTGAAAGGAGGTGGTTGAGAGTGTATAGTGGTGCACTGGGTGTACAGGTGTAGGTTCGACTGTTGAAGAGGGTTTTGTATTGTATTGTTGTGTGATATTTAGAGGTGTTATTGAAGGATTTATACAGATTGATGTAGAGGTGAAGCAGTGTTAACAATGACTGGAAGTGGTAGTGTATATGATTATGGTATTATTGGTGTGTTATATGTGGTGGGTGGTGTATCTTGATTGCGGGCTGTAGTACAGAGTAGGAGTGGGGAGGGAGCGGATTTATGGTGGAACTATATTAGAAGGTTCTGGACAACAGGTTTAGGGGTATAGGGGAGGACATGTTTTCTTTGGGCGGATTATTTAGGTGACGATGGTGGGTAGTACATCTTTTGTTTGGAAATTATGTGGGTGTAGTCGGTTGAGGTGTGGGGTGAGTAGGTAGATTGTGGCTGTGTAAGGACTTGGGTGGTAGATGGGTAGGTTATGTTGGAGTGTACAGTGTTTGGATGGTCTGTGTTCTAAATTTTAGATGTATTGTTAGATAGTTGGGTGTAGTGGGAGATACTATATGTTGGTAATGGTAGAAGACACATGGGGGGGGATTGTAGGGGGGGGGGGGGAGTTTATTGGTGTTGTATAGATGCATTGGGTGCGAGATTCAGTGGGTTGGGTGTTGATCGGATGCAGTGGGACATCTATGCTAGATTTGTCGTGTGGTGTGTGTTGGGTGTTGAGGTGTGGTTTGATTCTGGATGGGGGTAGGGTACATATCTATGGGTGTTGTGTTGGTTGTCTGTGGTTTTGGTGTGGGGGTGGGTGGTTTTTGGTTTTTTTTTTCTTTGTTTGTTATTATGTGAGTTTGTTAGTTGTTGTTATGTTGGGTTGGGGGAGGGTGTGTGTTGTGGTTGGTTGACGTAGGAGAGGGTTGGTATAGAAGGTACTTGTGATGTATGAGTGTGATGTGTGAACTTTGTTGTTGGGAGGGGGGGGTGGGGGTGGGTGTGAGGATAGTTTTTCTTATTATGTTGGTTGTATGTGGGGGGTGGAGGTTTGAGAGGGGGTGTTTGAGGGTGTTTTGGGTGGGAGTGATAATGTAAGGGAGAATAGCATAGGGTTGAGGTGGGTAGGAGTTATTTCAATCTTGGAGGTGAGTTAGATCTATTTATATATGCGAGGGCGTGATGTTACTGGTATTTTTTGATCTATTGGTCTTGTAGATAGAATACGAGGACGCACAATTGAGGTACAAATGGGAAGAAATGTATAGTGGGTATATATATCTGTAGATTCAGTGTGTATGTGAGAAGGTTTGTGTTAAGAGAGTGGATATGTATATTGATATGAGCATTACAAGAAGGAATTGTATCAAAGGTATAGGAGGGAGGAGTGGATGAGGAGGGTAGGGATAACTAGAGATGAGGCGTAGTGATGATAAGACATTCTTTAGTGAGTGTACTATCATATGAAGGGTGGGGTGATGGTTGTGTGGGTAGAGGTGTTGAGTGGTGGAATTTTATATGGAGGATAATATTTATATATTTTATAGTGGATGTGTGAGGATGTAGGGGGGTAAGAGGTGTATAATTGTTAGATGAGGGGTGTTTGTGGTTGAGTAGAGGTATGGTGTTAGTAGTATGTTGAGGAGTTAGATGTTGTGTGACTGATAGATATAGTGAGTCAGTGAGATTAGAGGTTAGATAGGGGAGTTTTATGAGGGAGGTGTTAGAGGGGATTAGGTGTTGATAAGATTTATTGGTGGATTAAAGTAGTGAGGGGAGGGGGGGGAGGGTGTTTGGTATATGTTTTTTGTGTGTTTTGTGTGGTTTATTAGAGTTGTTGTTGGTTGTTAAATATATATTTAGAAAAGTTTTGGAAAATGAAGAATGGTGATATAATTATAGGATTATTGTTTATAATGTTTAGAGGTTGGTTATGTTGTGTGAGGATTAGGATATGGGTTTGTGATAAGTAGAAGATTGACCATTTATTTTTTATATATATTATGATGTTAAATTAGGGGAATAATATTGAGGCGGTATTAAAGAAATACCCTTATGGTAAAAAAAACATTCTAACAAGGCAATACCAGCCCCAATTATTTCAGGTTGTATGGACTCTCTAAGAGCGAGTGATTCTCCCCCCATTGTTTTCACTCTCATGTCACTGACAGCAAGCAAGATCGTTTCTTGAACTGACATTGTCCTTGTAGTTGAGTAAAATCTCTGTACAATTTGGGTGAACACCACGTAGAAGTTGAAAGCTGTTGCTTTCATGTAATTTGAGTGATATGAGATATAACAGGTTCTTGCTGGAGCATGCTGGAAGCCGCAAGGCTCAAACATAAGCAGGCAGGAGGCTACAGAGCTGTTATATCCTACACACCTTCGCATCCCCTGCTTCAAACAAAATGATGATGTCTCAGGGAGTCTTCAGTGAGGGAGACACGCCTCCTGGGAGAGAGACATGCAGCTGCAGAGAGACACGCCCCAGATGAATTCAAACTCAAATCTGAGAAAATTAGCTGAACAGCCCGAAACAGATCAAACAAACACCATCCTTTAATACCCTTTATAGGAGGCTTCTCTTGTCCCTGCTCGCACCCCAATACTCTGCGAGTATACCCATTCCCATCCCAACCACCTTGAGTCACATCTATATCTCCAGCTGTCCTCTCTCATCCTAAATACAATCAATAACCACTCTCTCTCCACTGTATCTTCCGTCCTACCTTTAAAACACGCTGTATATAACCCCTTTACTGAGAAAACGCCCTTTTCGGACCCTTCTGCACGCTGCTAATTACCACCAGTTCTCTAACCTTCCTTCATCGCTAAACTCCCAAGAATCGCTTGTGTCTACCACGTCTAATCCCCGCTATCTCTCTGCTACACTCTTCTTTTACCCTCTGCAATTCAGGTTTTCGCACCTTAACACTCCACAGAAAACTGCTCTACGGAGAGAACAAAAGTTTTCAAATGATCTCCTCACAGCAAAATCTCAGGTAACTACTCGTTCCGCTTCATCTTCAGGATCTCTCTGCAGCATTTTACACCATAGATCACCAACTCTCTCACTAATGCTTCAGAACACACCCATTGACCTCCCAGGACACTGCTCTTTCTTGGTTTCATATCCTACCCTCTCCTGACCGCTCCTTCAATGTCTTAATGCTGTTTTTGGTTCCTCAGGGATCAGTTCTAGTCCTCTTCTCTCTTTCAACTACACAGCCCTCAATTTAACAAACCATCAGCAGATTTGGCTTCCAGTACCAACACTTTGTTATGGAACCCAATATATACACTTCTTCCCAAGACATCACTCCTTCCCTGCTACAAAACACCAGTGACTGTCTGGCCCGCTGATCTCTGACATCAAGTCCGTCGCCTCTAATCTTAAACTAAAACCTCACTACAACTAACATCTAGTACATCCACCATCTACTTTACTCTGAACCCCGACCCTGTATTTCTCACTGTGTTGATGTCACCATTATACTCTTAGGCAAGCTGTCTTGGGGTTATCAAAGAATCGTGATCTGTCCTTCTCCATCCCCTATATCCAATCCCTTGCCCGTCATGTCACCAGGTGCACCGTAAGGACTAGTCTTATGAATCCATCCTGTCATACGGTGGAAAACAAACCAAGACTCTGATTGTTGCCTTATTCTTCTCGTCTTCACTACTGTAACGTCCCAGCATATCGTCTCCCTCTGTGTTACTCTCCCCGCCAATCAGTTCTGAATGCAGGCCACAGCAGATGCTCACCTTTCTTTCCAGCCACTATACTGAAGCCTCTACCCTGTGTCAGTCCATATGCACAGGTTGCCGAATTCAAGTACAGAGTACGACACAAACTCCTCACATCCCACTCAGAAAGCTCTTCATATTGCGGCAACCCCCCCTACATCTCATTATCTCTGATACTCATGTCAACCACCCTAGCCTGCTCTCGTCCGCTCTGCTACTGATACGTGAGATTACACACTTCAGTCATCTAAACCTCCCATCCCTCCCAAATTTTGCACGTGTTGCACCATTTCTCGGGAACATGCAACCCCAGTGACAGGCACACCAAAAAACTCTCACATTTTAAGTGCACTCTAAAACTCACTTCTTAGACAGGCCACCAAAACCCCAAAATTTTTTTAACCCCCCCCAAATTCGCACATTTTTGTCATTCCTGCACTTTGGAACCCAAAGCATTTATCTGTAATAATGGTAGGGTGGCAGGGTTTTTTTTCCACTTTTTTTATGTATACTACCCCAATTTATTAACATGGCTGGGCCATTGTAAACAAGAATCCACCTTTGTTTTCCCCCCCATACACCTAATAAATTTAAAGCTCTTATGACAGTGCCCCCCCACACCTTAGGCCAATGTTGAAAACTGACTGGGCTAAAATTCCTTTGTTGCCCAAAGCAACCAGTCAGAGCGCCCCCTCATTTTTCCAAGCACTAAAGAATTTAAAGGGGCACTCTGTTGGTTGCAAAAAAAGGAAAGAAATTTGAATTTTATACCCATCATTTTCATACATTGCCTCTTTTTTCTGATTTGTAATGCTTTTTTTTATAATGTAATTTTTGTTTTTTGCTGACTTAAAACCCCTATATTGTAAAGTGCTGCGGAATTTTGGTCTAAATAAATAAAAATTATTATTATTTGTGTTTTTCCCTGTTGCCCCTTATTGTCTTCCCTTTTCCCCCCTTAGGCTGAAAAATTGCTGCCCGGGGATATGCTTTTAGCCCCAAAAAATTGTGTAGAAAACCAATTTTAAATTTTGGTATTTTCTGTTTTAGGGAACCCCACAGCATTGGGGAAAATCCCAATCCCTTACCAGGTCCCCTATTGGCCCCCTTTCAAATTAAATTTTTCCCCCCCAACAGATTTTGTTTTGGGGGCCCCATAGACTTTTTTTAGGGCAAAATAAGGGGACACTATTTTGGGGACACAACAGAAAGTTAACTATGTATGGGAAATATGTTCGCTCTGCCCAAAAACCTTTGGGGCCCTTGGACCCCCAATTACAGAAACCCTTTGGAAAAAACTTTTTCGGGTATCCCAAAGATACCAGGGAAACCAAGGAGGGAAAAATCCCTATAAAATTTGGGGGCCATAGCAAAAACCACACCCTTTTTTCATTATCACAAATATAGTGCTAGCAAGATAGATCTGCCTTGGGGGGTAGTCGAAAGTTATGTTGGTTTGTTTTAAATTTATACCCCTTATAGCTTTTTTTTTTAATGTACTCCGGGTTTTGGGGGATATCTTGTCGGGTCCCAAAAAAATTCCAAACCCAGGAGATGGAAAGTCCCTTTTTTAAATTTTCCATTAGCAGTATTTAGCTTAATAAGGCCATAATCTAATGTCAAAATTCTTATAATATTCATATGTGAGCCCAAATTGGGTGCCCTTGGAAGTTTCCCCAAATTTTTTGGGTTAAAAAAAGATAAAATCGTATGTTGTCTTGTGATATTCCTATTTTAAAATGCGGACTCTGAAATATGAATGGTAAATTGTTAAAAAAAAGGCTTGTAGAGGGAGTCAGATTTTGGACTTGGAACAAAGTATTGTTTGCAACAGAATTCAGCCTTCTTGTTGCATATTAAATTATTTTAAAAAAAAAAAATTTTGGGGAAATTTGGGGGAATTTTTTTTAAAATAAGTACCGTACTCATTTTTGGGTTCTTTGGGTTTTTCCCGGTTTTAACCCCCGGGCTTGGGTGGTTCCTATCGACCCTTTGGTCATGTGACTGCTGAAGAGGGCAATGGGTTGTAGTGGGTTTTGGCCCGAACCAAAAATTGCCTTTCAAATGGGTTTCATGTCCCGGGGGTTTTTGGGGAAAAAAACCAAAAAATTTTGAGGACCCCGAAAGGTTAAAAAGAGAAATACAAAAAGCTGTGTTTTCACGGTGAATTCCCATTTGTCCCCAACCAAACCCCCATTGACAGCTTTTTCTGTAATTTGAAATTTTTATTTTTTAAAACCCCCTTCCCCTGACCAGTTTTTGACCCTTTTAAAGCGAAACCCCTTTTTAAAATTTGAATAGGGGAAACCCCTTTTTGATACTTTTACCTTCAATAAAGAATTAGGGTATTGTTTTCTCGTGACACATTTTTCTCTAAGTTAGTAATATCCTTATTTTTTTGTGAAAAAAATTAAAATATTGTGAAATTTTTAAAAATTTTTGGGGGGGGGGGGGGGGGGGGGGTTGGGGGAAAAAAATTAAAAACACCAAAAAGTTTTAACTAGCATTTTACCATATGTCCCACTTTTTTGTTGCCCCTAATTTTTTTAATTCTTTATGGGGGTTATGTTTAGTAGAAATTAGTATCCATTTTCCCAAAAATTTATTTTAGGGGTTGTAGACAACCCCCTTAATGCTTCCCTAAGAAAAAGACCCTTAAAAAAAACAAAAAACATTTGGGAGGGTGTTAACCCTGGAGTTTTTTATAGGAATTTTAAAGCAAATGGAAAGGTTAAAAACTTTTTTGCTGATTTTTTTTTTTTAATTCCCAAATTTACCCGGGAAAAATAGTAGATGTCAACAGGCCCAAAAACCAAACTCCCAAAATCGATTTTCCCCCCAAAAACCCCAAAGTTTTTTTAGAAAATCCCCTAAAGTGTCATAAAAAACACTTTTTTGCTTTTTATCAAAATTTTTGGAAAGGGGGGATAAACAAAATACAGCAATAGAAGTGGTTTTTTTTTTTTTTAAAAGCTCATTGTCCCGTATAAAAGCCATTTTTTAAATTCCCCTCAGTAATCCGAAGTAAAAACGATTTCAACCCAATTTCTTTAAATTTATATTTTTTTTTATGTTTTATGCTTTTACCCCAAAAAAAAAATTTTATTTAAAAAAAAAGTTATTTAAAAAGCCCCAGTTTTAAAGCCATGGGGCTTTCTTATTTTTTTGGGACTGAAACTAAGTAGGGGTTAGTTTTTTTTTGGGGTGAAAATTATGTTTTCATTTTACCAATTTTTTGGGAAAAAATTGGAAATTTTTTGATTGCCTATTAATCCATTTCTTGGGAGGCAGGATGAAGAAAATACAGCAATTCTGGTAGTGTTTTTTTTTTAACACAGCGCTAACTGTGCAGTTCACATGACATGTTAGTTTTTCTCTGTGGGGGTGACTTGATACCCAATTTATATCGTGTTTTTCAGGTTGCAGCACTTAAAAAAAATAATTCAGACAAGGATACGATGCTGATTTTCTGCCCCCTATACCTCATAACGCTCAGCACCACAATATGAAAGAAATTCTAATGGATTGGATGGCTTCTCTAAGGCAAATTCAGTGCTGAATCCATCCCAGAATCGGCATGCTTGAGAAAGGGGAGGAGATCTCCTCGAAACGTCGCTACTCTGATGCGGACTGCCCGGTCTCCTGGCGTCTCCACGAGGAAGCTCCGGTTGGAGCACATAAAGGACTGCAAGTTCTATTTAGATGTAACCAGCCATTTGGGTATATTTCCCTTCGTTTTTTGATGTTATTGATGGTGCTAAAGAAGCTTTTACCACTGTTTGAAAAAAGTTTTGTTAGGGAATTGGTACCGCTTTTTGATATGAGACTATGGGGGTTGGAGCCCCTAATGATTGTGGGAAATTGGGAAAAGGGAAAACCCAAAACAAATTAAAGTGATTTTCTTTACTATAAAAAATCCATCCCAGAATCGGCATCCAAATCCATCATGTGAACATACCCTTACGACACAGAGCATGAACAGTTACCAAGAGTTTAATAAACACGAACTTTTCCCCATTACTATAAGGGAATATTGGTTAAAGGGAAAAATGGGTACAGTGGACTTTTCCTCTTGGGGAGAGATATTTTCTGATTTTTGTTTTTTGCTATTCGAAAACAAGTTTTTGAATAGCCATAGTCTAAGAGCCATAACTTTCTTATTTTTTGGTACCTGAAGCTAAGTAGGAGTTAGTTTTTTGTGGGATGAGATGATGTTTTCATTGGAACCATTTTGGGGACACTTGACTTTTTGATTGCCTTTTAATCCATTTCTTGGGAGGCAGGATGAAGAAAATACAGCAATTCTGGTAGTGTTTCTTCTTTTTATACAGCGCTAACTGTGCAATACACATGACATGTTAGTTTTTCTCTGTGGGGGTGACACGATACCCAATTTATACCGTTTTTTTTATGTAGCGCTTAAAAAAACAAAGTGTGAAACAATGTTTATGTATTAATGTATTCTGATAGCCATAACTTTTTTTTCCATATATGGAGCTGTGTAAGAGATGTTTCTTGCGCGATGAAATTACATTTTCACTGGTACCACTTTGGGGTTTATATGACTTTTTGTATTGTCTTTTATTCCATTTTAGCAGTGAGTTTAACAAAAACTGCAATCACATTGGAGCACTGTGAAAGGTAAATATGGTATTTTTTTATCTTCCACTGTAATTTTCACAGAGATATCTACAAAAATGTGCATTTGCTACTGCAGATTTCTCTTCAAATTTTTGCCGAATAGCTTAGGAAATTTTCTATGTATAGACAATGCCACAAGCTCTTTATAACAACACAAGTTAATTGAGAACATGAATTTTTATTTTTTTTTTTAAATCTCATATTGGCAAATTCTTGGGCTGTGGCCTGTAACTGTCTGTGTCACATTCTTACTGTTAATTATTTATATGGCATCAACTTTTGTAGAGCTCTGCATAGCACAAGACATGTTGGGAAGAGATCTAACTGTACAATGTATTTGAAACATTTTTTTATGAATCTAATGTACGCTTAACCACTTATTTAAGTATAAGTGGGGTTGAAAGTTACAACGCTTTATCGTTCTTAATTATTCAACTACCTTTTTTGACCTTTTTTCTGTGATACATTTAAGTTTTATTTCTATATCATTTTACATCAGAATTTTTATTTTTACAATAGGGTAAAAATAAACGCTAAAAATAAAAAAAAATTAATAAATCTGTTTTTCACTCTTTCATTCTTTTTTAAATAGTAAACAGCATTATCCATGGATACGTTCTATAATTATTTTACCTTTTATGGAGGTTTTAACATAGGTTAAGTATAGTTTTGGGTTGTTGGAGGTGGGGATAGAGGTTCCTGCAGGTACCGTTACCAGGCTTCAATGACCATGTGAGCCTGAAGGCTTCCTGTTTAGTTGCATACACGTTGCCTACTGATTGCCATGTATAGAGCTATCACAAAATGGAAGGCAACATACTATTCCTGCCTTCTCTCTGTAGAGTCCAGCTCATTTACACCTGGCTGGCTCCACTCCTGCACGATCTCTATGCAGCTGAAGGACTCTGAGAGGATGTTCAGGACCTCCTCACAGAGTCACTTGGGGACCGTCTGGGTATTTATATTCTATGGGTGGTCTGACTGCAAGTGGTTAAAGGCCCTTTACAAATATATTCTGGTCATTCTCTCTGCATTCTTAATACATGGACCAATGTTTTTTGGTCCATTGTAGGAATAGATTACGCAGTTATGAGTTTAGACACTAGGGACGACATGACACGCCAGGTTTTAAATTACTTTAGAGGAGTGCAGAAGGCGCCAGTATATACGAAAGTGTCTCACAGAACCTTATACATGTGTCCCCTTCTATGGCAAAATTTGTCTAAGTCATGCCACTTTGAAATTGGTATAGATTTGTAAGATAGTTGTGCACCAATCTTTGGTGCATTAGTACGTTTGGCGCCAAACTTTGGCGATGCCCCAAGTAAACTTGCCACAATCAAAAGTTTTGTGTTTGGTGCGGAATGCGCCAAGTTTGGGCATATAACTGTTCATACATCTATAAAACAGGGCTACAACAGGTTTATGGCTGAAAAGCATGTCATAAAACTAGCGCATCCTCTTTCATACATGTTGCCCTAGGAGTCATCAGAACCGAGAGACCTGAAAAAATGGGAAGGTATCCAGAGATGAAAAAGAGCGAGAAGTAGAGGAGTACATTCCTGTAAGAGAGAAAGCAGATAGTGGTGTTGTAGAAGGGAGAACCCCTGGTTGTAAACCTAGCTGCGTTGACCGCTCGATTTCTCACACTGCTGCTTAAACGGAGAGCTTACACACTATAAAGCTGACTGGAAGAGACAGACATGGGGATAGAGAGTGTGGATGTAGAGGGAGACTCCTACCGAAGTATGTGTCAGAAGCTCATAGACTGCTGTGATTGGCCTCCAGTGAGCCTCGTTTAAAATCGCCAATATTAAGAGTGGTGCAAGTTTATGCTGAATTGTTAAATAAAGGAAAGTGTTGATACTATTCTGGTTGCGGCCTACCTTAAAGGAAACCAGTCAGATAGGTTGTGCACCCCTTGCTGAGGGCAGCACAAGCTAGTGTCAGACCTGCTGTTCCCAGCACTGTGCCCTTTATTCTGTAAGATGCAGCAGTTTTAGGGCATTTACCCCTCAAATCTTATTAATGAGTAGGGTTTAGCTCCACCCACAAAAGGCTAGCTCCGCCACTGACAGTTATTCACATGTTTCTACCTATTCAAAGTAATTGGTTTGTCAGTTGAGGTGGGCGGGGTTTGAAAAAACTGACACTCTGAAGCACTCTTCGAATTACTCTTCTTGGCTGAAAACTGCAGATTTGAGCATTAAATACACAAAAACTACAACATCTTACAGAATAAGGGACACAGCGCTGGAAACAGCAGGTCTGTCACTAGCTTGTTCTTTCCTCAGCCAGGGGGGCAAAAACTATGTGACAGGTTTTCTTTAAGGCTCGCCGGCATTATACTATAAACTGGTAAAAAGTTATAAAGTAAACAGAAGATAAACCTGTAAACACTATTTGCCATCTGCAGGATTGTCTTGAAGATATCCGGAAAATTGTTGAGCGTTTTTATCGACAAAGTTAAAAATGGGCACAGTTTTTTTTTTAATTTCAAAATTTTTTTAGATCATCGAAAATTTTTAATTAAAATCTGTGAAATAAACTTTTAAACGGGGCCATTTTCGCGCTTCCTGTCTTTTTTGGGCGGCCAGAAAAATCAGCTTACGAATAGAGCGGGGTGAAAATGTGTGTGCGACGTCTTTACTGGGATGTGTATGGTTGCGTTTGGGCGGGAAAAATCACATAAACCCTTTTTAAAACTTTGAACACCCCTTTCCCGTTCACCCTTAGTGTCTCTCAGCGTCTCATAGGAATAGGACGTGCGCTCTGTTTTGTGTCCAAACAGCTCAAAAAATTTTAATTCTATTTCTTCAAAGAAACCTCACTATTGCTGGGGATCCTTAAAATTTGATTTAATTAAGATTGGAAGATTTTATGATTTTAGTAGAAAATTTTTTAAAGGAGCATCTACCGCGGGAAAATTTCCCCAGGGGGGGAAAAGGGGGGGGGGGGCCGCGGCAAACACTAAACACCCCTCTATAAAAAAATACGGGTTTAAAGTTAAACCAAGACTTAGTGTAAAAACATTGCACGCAATAGTTTTTATTTTTAAAACATTTTGTCTATTGAAAATTTTCCTGGATTTTGGGGGCAGCCTAAAATTAAAAAGGTAAAACATCTTTTCTAGTAACTGCAGGTCTCTTTTTTTGGGTGCAAAACTCCACTTTTATTATCAGTAACATTTCAGATAGGTGTTTCTTTTCAATTTTTCCCATTCCCCTTTGTTTATAAAATCCACCCTTTCACTTAAAAATTTTAAACCCGCAATTTTTTAAATCCCCCAAAAAGGGGGAATTGAAAAGGGGCCAAAAAAAAACTTTTATTTACGAAACATAACAGATACGTGTTTTTTTTATTTTTGGGGCACTAAAAGCTTTTGTTCTTGAGGCCCGCTTTGCCTAAATCTGAAAACCCGCAAAATTTTTTATCCCCCAAACCCTAAATTGAAAGGTGCCAAAAAAAACCCTTTTAATTTTACGAATACATAAAAAGATACGTGTTTTTTGACTTTGGGGCCCCTACAGGGTTTTTTTCATTTTAGGCAGCTTTTCACTTAAATTTTTTGAATCCCCAATTTTAAAATCCCCCAGGGGAATTGAAAAGGGGCCAAAAAAAAACTTGTATTATAGAATCCCTAACAATACGTTTTTTTTTTTACTTTGGGGGCACTACAATTGTTTTATTGAGGGGACTTTTTCAATTTAAAACTGAAAACCAGCAAAATTTTTAGTCACCACAGGTGGGAAACCCGAAAGGTGCCAAAAATATCTTGTTTATACAAAAACAAAAACAAACGTGTTTTTTGACTTTTGGGGCACTACAGCTTTGTTCATTAAATTCAGCTTTCACTTAAATCGAAACCAGCAATTTTAAATTTACCACAGGGGAATTGAAAAGGGGCCAAAAATATTTGTATTATATGAATACATTACATATACTTTTTTTTTTACTTTGGGGCACTACAGCTTTGTTCAAATTTAGGCAAACCTTTCAATTTAAAACTGAATCCACAATTTATAGTCAAACCCCCCCGGGGAATTGATAGGTCCAAAAATACCTTTTATTATCCAAAAACATTTCAGAAAACGTGGTTTTTTTACTTTTGGGGCAGGCCAGCTTTTTTGATAGATCTACTTTTAAACTAAATTTGAATCCAGCAATTTTTTTAGTCACCCCCAGGTTTAATTGATAGGTTTCCAAAAATACCTTTTATTATTTCCAATACATTTCAATACGTGTTTTTTCACTTTGGGGGAGGCCACTTTGTTGATAGGGTCTACTTTGCGTTATATTTTTAATCCACAATTTTTTTTTTGATTTTAGGATTTGGGGAATAGCTGGGATTTCCGTCTTTTTTAAAAAGGAAATTTCCAAAAATCTTCCATACCTTTTCAAAATTTTTATTTTCTGAACATGTAGCGAAATTCAGGGGGTAAGCGAGCAAAGAAAGGGGGGAAAGGGCGGAGGTAGAGGGGACGAGGAAAGGGACTAAAAGGTCCTTTTTTAAAAAAAATGTGTTTCTAACAGGGCAAATTTTTTCCCTTTACAAATTTTCCCCAAAATGGGTCAAGGGTCATGCTTTGAATTTTTGGGGGGAATTTTTTCTGTGACCCTACAGTAAAAACAGGGCCTATTTTAAAAAAAAGTTGTTTTCCCAACAGACATTTTTTCTTTTACAAAATTTTTAGAATTTTTTCAAAGGGGGAGGGTTTTCAGAAAAAGGAATAGGTAGGACACTGTTAAAAGGACCATAAATTTCAAAAAGACTTGTTTTTTTTCCAAAATCCTTTTTTATAGCTATCAATCCCCGTAATTTAACAACCCATTTTTAAAACAATTAAAAAAAAAAGAAACAAAGACATTGTGGGGTTTTCCCTCCCATTTTAAAAAAATTTTTTTCTAGAATTAAAAATACTAAAAAAAATTTTCATGAAAAAAATAGCTTTGGGAAAAAAATTCCCTCTGAATTGTACAAGGGGGGTTTCAGGAAAACTTTTACCAGTGTTTTTATTCAGAGGACATGGAATATGGAAACACGGACAGAGAACAAAAATACAGAACAAATTTTCCCCCAGCACGTTGATTAAAAAAGAGAAAAAAATGCCAAGAAAAAGGGCAAAACCCGGGTGGAAAAAGGAGCTTTTAACCCCCATAAATTTTCCCAATGAACTCAATTGGGCCGCAAATCATACGGAGGGGGAAGCCCCTACCCAGGAAAAGGACGTAATGTCCAGTGAAACTAAAAAGGTGGTTTAAAACTCCTTTTTCCGGATTTTTTAAAACTGGGTTCATGCAGGTTTGGGGCTCAGCTGTGCCCAGGAACAGGGATATCCCAATTTTCCATGAAACTAAAAAGGGGGGTTTAATGACTAATTTTTTTTCCGGGGAAATTTTTTAAACTGGGGGGCCCTGAAGGGTTTGGGGGCCCCTGCTGTGGCCCGGCAGAAAGGGATAGTCAATGTCCAGTAAACTAAAATGGTGGTTTTAAAGAACCCTTTTTTCCCCGCCAAATTTTTAATCTGTGGGTTTAGACAGATTTTAAAAAGGGCATACCCGCGGGGAAAAGGGCAATATATTAATTTTCCAGTTCAACTAAAATGGTGGTTGGGAAAAACTCCTTTTTTCCCGGGATTTTTTTTAAAACTGGGGGGCATGCATTTGGGGGTTTATGCTGCGTTCCAGGACAGGGGGATTTCCCTGTCCATTCAAGTACAATGATGGTTTCCCAAAACCCTACTGCCTTCTGGCACTTTTTAATTTGGGGGGTCATGCAGGTTTAAGGCTCAGCGTGGTGCAAGACAGGGATATTTAATTGGGGGTGTGATTTTTTTTTTGTGGCTTTTTTTAACCTAAGTGTGTTGCCCAAGATGTAGACGTATCCATTTGACTGCTGTGGATGTTTTAAACCCGCTTCTCCAGCCCTTTTGGGTGTAAGAATGAAAGGGGTTTTGCTCTCCCATAGACTTTTTAAGGGCATCGCTTTTAATCGACCCTCACTATTGACTATCTTGTCGATGAAGGTCACACGACCATGGACCCCATGTCCGATGGGCAAAGAATCGCTCAACACTAATCCTGGGGAAAAAAAAAGAATTTTATTTTGTTTCCCCGAAACCCCAGTGGCTTTTGCGCAAGGGGTCACAACTGCAACCAGCCTCTTATAGTGGGGCCCACAGGCCCCTGTTACCCCAGAAACACTTGGCAGGACTTCTAGTGTTACATACATGGGTTACTCAAAGGACCCAGTGCTGCAGCGGACATGTAGGGTCATGGATGTACTGGACCGAGCCTTGCCAATTCACAACTCAGTTTGATGAGATCTTACACAGCTGAGCAGCTAGTCTCATACCTAGTTGCTTTAGAGAGGTGAGAAGAGCTCAGGAGCATATGACCTTTCCTTGTCCTATGAAGCCTCGACTAGGAGCAGGAGATGCAGAAGTCACTATGCTTTTTGTTTTGGGGTGAATGGTTTGGGATAAACTTACCTGTTTTAAAAGAAGGTGAGCTGTCCGCTCTTGAGAAATTCCCATCATTTTTGCACCTCCTCCTGACTGTTCTCAGTGGCAAGGAAGATGAGACCTTTTAACTAGCAGATTGATAGTAAACAGCCCTTTCAAATCTGTTTGTTATCCGGGTGCCCACCCCCCCATTTTGGGGAATTAAAAGAACATTTTTCTCCACCTCAGTCCAATCCCTGGCTGAGGAGGGCTATTTAAAACCAGTTCCCCCCCCCCTTTTTTTTTGCCCTTTTTTTTAATGATTCCCCCCTGTCTTTTTAACCTGCTTTTTTCGTCGTTTGCCCCCCGCATTCCCTGGTTTTTATGGGCTTTGGCTTGGTTTTTTTTGGGGCCCTGCTCCCTTTTTGATACTGCCATTTCCCCCCTTGGCTCTGACCCCTAGTTGTCTGACTCCTCTCCTATGTTTGGTGTTCGTCTTGTCCTTTTTGTGCATCCATTGGAGTTTTGCACCTCGTAATCTGGGTCCTTAGCAACCAAGACCATATTGCTTCACGACAGGCCCTGGTGAAGACCAAGGTGTAGCCCTAGTCTCTATAAGCCAGGGAGTGCCCGATTTCAGACAAGAGTTGTAAGTGGACTACTGTACTTACCCTCTGTTGTGCTTGTAGTCTTTCGTTTAGCCTGTTGGAGAATCACTGCTGGCAATTTTATCCTAGAAAGTTGCCTACTTCTAACACAGATGACTGAAGCTTGGTCCACATCTGAGTTTGCCTTTCCCTTGTTCTATTCCATTTTAAACATAAAGTAGAGGTCATCCATTGATTTCAAATACGTTTTTAGGCTTTCAGTTAGCTTCAGTTTGGTTTGGTTTTCATTACCCTTCTTTTTTAACAGAAAAAACTGTGTACCATGTTGCCCTATTGTTTGCGAAAATAAAAAAAAAGAAAATCTGACAGAAAGGATCCTTCCATCACAGTCATTGGAAAATGGATACAAAACTTATGTCATAATGCCAATAAGGAGCTATGGAGCAAGCTCACTTGCTGAGCCTGCTACATGGGTGGCTGGTGCTGTACATAGGAGGCTATTAATTACAGCTGTAACCCACTGCTAACACTAGGGATAGGAGCCCGTTCCTCAATCAATACAGCCACAAACTTAAAAGTATTTTATTAATATTTTATGTAACAAAGTAATACAGAGCAGCAAGTATTTGTAAAGTGTAAAGAAAATTTTACATGCTTTTCCAACTTTTTGCAAATTATGAACTGTGAAGTGTGGCGGAAATATGTATTCAGCCCCTGAATAAAATCCAGTGTGAACAATTGCCTTTAGAGGTCACCTAATTAGTAAGAAAAGCACACCTGTATGTAATTTCTTCTCAGTCTAGCTACAGCTGTTTTGTTTAGGCTTCAGAGTTTTGTTAGAGAAAATTAGTGAACTAACAGCTGCATAAAAACCAAAGAACACACCAGACAGCTCACGGATCAAGTTGTGGCAAAATGTATTGCAGGGTTAGGTTTAAAAAAAAAAAAAAAAATAGCCAGAGTTCCGAAAATCTCACATAGCACTGTTAAATCCATCATCCTTAAACCCTTACTGCCAGAGCCATTTTTTGGCCTCTCTGACAGAACCCCTTTTTTTGAAATCTGATGTTCCTTTAAAGTAAAATAAATTTTTCAACACTTTTAACTATGCATGTGATTCAGAGACTGTTTTCTCATGACACATTGTGCTTTAAGTTAGTAAGAAATTTTGGTCCAAAAAGATCTTGCTTATTTGTGAAAAATTTTAAACATTTTCAAACTTCAAAAAATTCTGCGTGTAATACAGATATTTATTCTACTCAAAATAGTTTATAACTAGCATCTACTATATGTCTACTGTAGGTTGGCATAATTTTTTAAATGTCTTTTTTTAAGACATCAGGGGCCTTTAGTAGTAATTTTCACATTTTCAAGAAATTTCTTTTTAGGGACCAGTCCAGTTCTGACGTGACTTTGATTGGCCTGTATGTTAGATACCCTCATAAATGACATCATCTAAGAAACTACACCCCTTAAAGTGTTCAAAAGAGCATTTAGGAAGTTTATTAACCCACTAGGTGTTCCACAGGAATTAAAGCAAAGTGGAGGAGAAATTTCAAAAGAACACGGTAGATATCCCATATGTGGCCCTAGTGCGCTATTTGGCTCAACCACAAGTCTCAGAATAGGAGGACTCTGGACTCTGGGGTCTCATTTTCATTACGATTTTATTTAGGCGCCATTTCAGATCTGCGGACACCCTAAGGTGCTAAAACTGAATAAAGTCCCCTAAAAAGACCCCATATTAGAAACTATATCCCTTAAGGAATATATCTAAGGGTGTAGTGAGTATATCGTCCCCACAAGTGTTTCACAAATTTTTTTAGCATTAGGGTGTGAAATTTTTTTTCCAACAATCTGCAATTTTATCTGAAAATGTTTAATTTTTACAAAGAATTCTGGGAAAAAAGTACCCCAAATTTTGTTACGCAATTTCTTCCAAGTTTGGCAATAATCTATATGTGGATGTAAACTGCTGTTTGGGCACATGGCAGGGCATATAAGGTTGGGAACGTTATTTGGCTTTGGGAACACAGATTTTTGTGGGGAGCTATGTTGCATTGGCAAAGCCCCCAAAGTACAAGAAGAGATGAAACAGAAGTTACCCCATTTTGGATTCAACACCCCTCATGGATCTCCTCTAAGGGTGCATTATGCATATTGGGTGTTCCATAGATTTTTTAGCATTGGGCCATGAAAATGTCATTGTTTTTTTGGGTTTCAATTTTACAGCGTTTGCCATGCAGTGTAAATGCAATTCTAACGACCCGCATAGTAAAGTTATCCAGTCAATGATATAAATTTGATATAGTTTTTTTATGTTTTATTACTTTTATACAATAGAAATATGTCTATAAAAAATTGCGTTTTTATGTTGTCCTATTCTCACAGCCCTAACCTTTTTATTTTTCTGTATACGGAGTCGATTATGGGCTTGTTTTTTGCGGGATGAGTTGACATTTTATCAGTGCATAGGACGCTTTGATCACTTTTTATTGCGATGCGTTTTGAACAAAATACAGCAATCCTGGTAGAGTTTTTTATCTTTATTTTTTACAGCGGTCACCATCCGCTATAAATGACATGCTAGTTTTACTCAGCATGTCAATACGATTACAGCGATACCCAATTTGTATATTTTTTATGTTTTACTGCTTTTACACAATGAAAACACTTTTATTCAAAAAGGAAAACATGTTTTTACATCACCATAGTCTGAGAGCCATAACTTTTTTATTTTTCTGGATACGGAGCTGTGAAGCAGCTTGTTTTTTGCATGATGAGTTGATGTTTTTACTGGTACCATTACGGGGTGCATATGATGCGTTGATCACTTTTTATAAAGGTTTTTGTGAGACATTTTGAACAAAATACAGCAATCCTGGTAGTGTTTTTTATTTTTTACAGCAGTCACTGTGCGGTATAAATGACATGCTAGCTTTACATTGTTATTGGTATCATTTTTAGGGGGACAAAACCTTTTGATCCGCTTTAAACCCGTTTTTTTGGAAGGCAGAGTGAAGAAAATACTGCAATCCTACTAGTGTTTTTTCTTTTTCTTTTTAACAGAGCTCACCATGCAGTATCCATGACAAGTTAGTTTTACTCTGTGGGTCGATACGATTATGGTGGTACCCAGTTTATATAGTTTTTTTTATGCTGAAGCGCTTTAAAAAAAAAGTGTTTTTATTGTGTAAAACAATATTTATGCATCGCTATCTTCTAATAGCCACAACTTTTTTATTTTTCTGTATAAAGAGCTGTGTAAGAACTTTTTTTTGATGAACCAACATTTTAATTGGTACAACTTTGGCATACATATGGGTTTTTGATCGCTTTTTATTCCATTTTATGTGCTGTGAACTGAACGAAAATTGCAATTCTTTGTTTTTTTTTACGGTGTTCACCGTACTGGTTAATTAACATGACATATTTTTAGGGTGGGTCGTTACGCACCCGGCGATACCAAATATGTGTACTTTATTTATTTTTTCTCTTTTTTGGGATGATTGGCGTTTGTAAAGGGGAAAAGGTCGGTATACGTGTTTTTATTTTATTTTTTATGTTTCACTTTATTTTTTACTTTTTTCACTTTTCCCTATAGGGGATTTGTATGGGCAGAGGTTTCTGCTGCAACCACCTGTCCTTCAGCCAGACACAAAAATGTGAAAAGAATTCCTCATGTATTTTTCAGTTGTACTTTAAAGACAAAGGGGAGCATGTGTGAAAACTGTCTAGGTCTAAGACTTTCTTTGTTGCCCATAACAACCAGAGATCCCCTTTCATTTTTCCAGAGCACTATATAAAATGAAAGGGGCACTCTGACTGGTTGTTATGGGCAACAAAGAAAGTCTTAGAGCTAGACAGTTTTTATACATAAGGCCCAAAATATTTACTTTTAAAGACAAAATAGGATCCAAGGAAAATAGGAGAATAAACGTGGAATTGCTTGAATTTTCATCTTATCTTTTTGGGAATATTTTTATGCCTAATTTTCTTTTACAAATTCCAATACTATAGACTACTATGAGTCCAGTATGTGCCTCCATTTGCTGGCAATTTTGTATGGAGGCCTATAAATTGTAGCATTGCATACTCTAAATTATGTTGTAATACAAAGGTACTTTATCCTAATAATGTACAAAAACAATTTCCATTGACAGGTTAAAGCATAATTTTAAAATAAAATAAAAAAAAAAAAACTGCATCTTACCAAGCATACATCAGAATTATAGTACACTTCCTCATTTGTGGTGTTCTGACCAAATCCATGCATGCCGGATTTGTGACATCCTCATCAGGAACTGTTATCTAAAGGAAAACACACATTGTGAGCAAGTTACAGCACATCATAAATACTAAATACGGAAAAATCTAACTTTGTAGTTTATGAACAATTTGTAAGAGAGGTGTGAACCGACAGCAAAGCTCAGAATGAATCTAACTCCCATATGTATGTTAAAGGGGTTTTGCTACAAAGTATAATTGACATGGGAAGTTTTTAAATTAAATAATAAACATTTTCACCATTCATCATTATTAAAAATTCTGCATTGTTTTTGTTTTAGCTGCTCCTTTAGTGATCCATTGTTTACAGCTCGTCTCTGGGGGATACGACCAGGGCTGAGAGCTTCTCAGTCCTGGCCGCACATGCTCAGACATCAGCTCTCCTCTCAGGCAGCTACTGAGTGTTCAAACCCCATGTGCTGTCATTCTACTCCCGTCCTCTGTACTCTTTAGTAATTAGTCAGACAGTGCAAATAAATAAAAAAGAAACCTCAATGAGGTATGTGAATTGATGAAGAGAAATAAAATCCACAGGTTTGGTTCCTGCAGGGATTTGAACAGAGGACCCTTGTGCCTGAAGGCAAAAGTTTTACCTCTGAGCTACATTGTAGCTACTTATAGCTCAACACATAAACAGACCTTTATTTTCCTCTAGAGAGAAAAGGCATGGTGATGTCATCCTGCTGGGTCACATGATATGTAATTCAAACAAATCACACACGCCCCCTGCTGAGCACACAGAGCTGAAGAGCTGGATGCAGGAGGTATGAAATGAGATTGTGGCAAAACCCCTTTAAAGGTGTTTTTCAGATAGATGGTTCTTCATAATTGACACCCCACTGATCCGCTGATTAAAGTGACAATGGTGCTGTGGCTTCATCTTCTTCATATATTCTTTAGTGATTGTGCCTGGTATTGGAGCTCACTTTCATTTCAAGTGGATCGGACTAAGCTGCAGCTCTAGGCACAGGCACTAAAAAATGTACATAGCTGTGCCAGGTAAATAATAAAGAGGCCACAGCCACTTTATTTAGTTAGTCATGGTATGCGGACCCCACTGATCTGATATTGCATGGGTTTATACCAGGTATTCTACACCGAAAAAAAAAACTTGAGGTTAATTTGGAATTTACTTTCTGAGCTTCGATAGAGACAGAGACTAATGGAAGTTATATCAATCTCTGTTCAGTGCTGTGGAATAAGTCAGCTCTAGAACACTGAATAGAAAAAATAACACTACACTCCCGGAAAAAAAGCTTTTCATTTAATAAATCGTAGCTCCCTTGGTTTCCAAAACCCCTTTCTGCCATTAAGTATTTGCCAGTTAAATTGGTTTCCAACATTTCTGAGAACTCCCATACTGCCCCCTCACTGTCAAGTAATGACAAAATAAAATGGTACCCAGCACTACTGCAGTATTCCCTGCTGATCCCCCATCACTGTGTAGTAGGGGACTTTCCAAAAATGTTGGCAAACCCCCTTCAATTTTACGATTCTCTCTGGCTGCTTCTGACACTAGGAGGAGCTTACTGTATGAATAAACCTAGGGTGACATCTATGAATTCACATGTGCCATTTTTGTAACTTGAAAAAACTTTGAGACTCTTGGTTCACATATTTTGATCAAAAGATGTTTAAGCTGCCCACGACTTTCAACGTGATCTCAAAATCGGGCAAAATGATAGATAGCATAAATGCTTCTTTAGGGATTTCCACGTAGTGTATTGCCATTTTTGTAACTTGCCGCTGACACACCAGTTTTAAATAGATATAGAGGAGTGTATAATACGCCATTTTTGGCGCATAACACAAAACTCAAAAATGGCGCATAGAGTGTTATGTGCCAAACTTTGTATGCCAGTTTTGCACAAAACTTTGGCGCATTAAAATGTGTCAGGTGCTCATTGCACCAAGTTTGGCCGTACGCCTGTTCATACATCTGTAGAACAATATACGGCAAAAAAATGGAGAAGGCAAATTCATAGATGTCGCCTCAAGAGCATATAAATCTAGGATTTCCACCTAATGGATACACTAAGAGAGTAGATTTTTTAAATTGAAATTAGTAAGAAAGAAAGTGGGAACAGTAGAATGCTGATCTCTCTCACCTCCATCCCATGGTAGTGGAATGGTCTGCCTGCACAGATAAAACATAGATCAGTCGCAGTGGCGTAGCTACAGGGGTCGTAGAGGTCGCAATTGCGACCAGGCCCTTGAGCTAGGGGGACCCCGCAGGCCCCCTCGCCACACTCAAAGCTGTGCCTCTGTTCATAAAGCTGCACTAATAGGTCACATAGAGACCTAGCGATGCAGCTTTATTATCAGAGCAGCAACACATACTCTGAGGAGCGCAGAGGCTGACAGCCACGGCGGCAGCTCCAGTACAGAGAGGAGTAGCGCAGGCATCAGACAGAGGGAAAAAATGCCCGTGCTGGCTCCTCCCCTCTCATGAATATGCTCAGTCTGTATCAGACTCAGCATTGTACATTGTGGTGTCGAGGTACAGAGCAAGAAAGGGGGTGGGGCACTAATGGGGTGTGGCATAAACGGGGTGGGGTATGAATGAGGCGGGTCACTAATGGGGCATGGCATAAATGGCATCTGGATATAACCGGGGCGGGGCACGAATGGGGGCGGGGCATGAATGGGGATGCAGGCAGCACAGGGAAAACAGTGAGCTGCTAGGTGGAGGGGGAAGACAGAAGAAACAGCAAGGTTTGGGGACTTCCATTCAGTGTTGGCGGCCCGCCCACTGCCAATCATTACAATACAGGGGAGAAAAAAAGAGCCCCAGGAAGACGAAATGCCCAGTGGAGCTGCTCCCCTATATCAAGCCTCTGGCCCAGGTACAACAGTTCTGCCATTACAAACAAGGCACTAGGGTCCACATGTATGAAAAGTGTTTAGGTCTAAAACTCACTTTTTTGCCCATAGGTTACTATGCAGTAACCTATGGGCAAAAAAGTGAGTTTTAGACCTAAACAGTTTTCATTCATGTGGCCCTAGCTGTAGCTTGTCAGGTGTGAAGCATTAGGTATCACCAAGTGCCTAATACCTGACTTCTGAGGTGTGATGGTGCTTTCACATGGAGCGTTGTTGCTGGTTTTTTGCAGAAATACACAGCAATCAATGATGTGCATTTTTGCAAAAAAAATAAACGTGGGGCGTGGCCTGACCAGAGATGTAGACAGACGCACTTGAGGAAAGCTCCAGCCTAGGACTCTAAAAAGCGGCTCATCTAAACCTCCAAAGTGCCTAAACGGATCTTTGGACCACCCTATTGCCTGCAGATATCCGCAAGGAACAATTTGAGACCCTCTGCACTTCTCTATGCCCTCTAAGACCGGAGTTCTGGTGAGAGCTGAGATTAACCTGTACCTGCTTGCAGTGACGGCGGCCATCTCCACGTGCCTTCGCCAGCGGTCATCACCCATGGCGAGGCGGCAGTTACCCGCAGGAGAAGCGGTCTCTACCCGCCACAGAGCCGCAGGTCCGCCGAACAGCCCGTGACTGTTACACCGCACGGAGCTGCACACCAAGCCTGTTACGGCCTGCAGGTACCGGCGCTTGGCAACATTTTAATATCTCACCTCGCTCTGCAGCATCACCGTAGGCGGCTGGACGGGGGAGCCCAGTGTTACTACACTGACCCTTTGGCTTGTCGTTGAAGGGATCATACAGCAGACGTCATCAGCAGTACTATTAACGGGCCTCTGCTCCGTTTTGTGACGGTCCTGAAATATGTCCAAAACTTTGTGCCCGCCATTACGCCTCCGCTAACGGCGCTTGCCGCCATGTTACTGTCACCCTACATCTCGTGGCAGGGTTTCTCACTGCTGACCAGAAGAACTTAGTTTATATTAAAGGACTGCTCTTTTTTCTTCTGCTGAATAAAATTAAGAGAGAGGCTTTAATATCCAACCTTCCTGGCACCTAAAGTTGCAATTTCATCTAAGTGGACTTAACCTCTTGTTATACCAAAAAGGCTACTGCTTCTGAATAGGGTTCTGTTCCTCCATACTCAAGCAAATTTTGCATACCAGTCTAAATAACAGCAGCCCTAGAACTTCTCCTACTATTGTCTCAGAAAGTTCCTACTGTTACATAAGTCAGCTGGTAATATTATGCTAAGATATTACACCAGAGAGTTACGTAACACCTTATTGTCTCTCATCTTGTGAATTGCCGTGACATTCTACCCTTCTTATTGCTTTGAAGTTATCATTCCTCAACTGGTGGACAGTAATTCCCCAAAAGCACGTTCTCTTGATAAAATTCATACAGCAACTCCCACAACTTTTGCAAGTCTATAGTCAATCAATTATCTCCATTTCTCATCATCAGTCAGTAAAGGAGAGTGGATTTCCCTAACATAAACTCCTCCACGGATTAAGGTTTATATGGTGCAGTTCTTTCCACTACCTGCAATACATATTCTGAGATTCCGGATGCATGTGAACCCTGATCTTGGGTCAAAAAAAAAAGGAGGGGGGGTTATTACCCATCAAATCTTACTTATGTCCTTCCGCACTCAGTAGAAAATGAGGAGCACTGCAAAGAAAACACAAAAATCTAAACCTGCGAAGCTCACTCAATTTTTCCAACAATCCTCCCCACTATCACAAACCTTGGAAGACCAAAATCCTTTCTCTCAATTATCAGCGGCTTCCCCACGACCCTTCTCTTCCTTTAGAGATGCATTACACAAAGATTTCGAACAAGTTATGGATGACCTTAAATCAGATATACAGTCACTGGTCTCAAGAACTGATCATGTCGAAAAAAAAATGCCAGAGTTTGCCACATCACACAATTTACTAATTGATGCTAACGCAGAGTTAGAAGAGGAAGTACAGAGGCTGTCGTCCAAGTTACTGTATCTGGAAGACAGATCTAGAAGAAACAATATACGAATTAGAGGAGTTCCAGAATCAGTCAATGCAGACGCACTTACACCCTTCTTGACTGACCTTATGGCAATTGTTCTACCAAACGCTTCCCAAACAGAACTTATGATTGACAGAATACATCACCTTCCAAAACCAAAGCATCTGGCTGCCTCTATCCCAAGAGACGTTAGTCCATTTCTTCAAAATAAAAGATGAATTTTTTAATTTTTGAAGGCGCTGAGAGGGCATTCACTACTACCGGAAAGAGTTGCCAATCTATCCAGTTTCCCAGATCTTTCAGCTAGCACCATGCTTAAACACAAGGAATTTGCTCCTTTCACTAAAGTCCTCAGAGATCATAATATCAGCTACAGATGGGGTTTTGCGGTGAAACTAATTGCTACCAAAGAGGGTACCACATTCACATGTAATTCACCAGCACTAGCTAAGGAGCTACTTATATCCAGGAACTTGCTGTCCACCCCTACCAATTCACCGCAGAGGAAAGGCAAGAGGAAAGGCCATTAGGCCAGAAGCCATTACTCCACTTTGGTTTGAAAAAGTAAATAGATCTAAACCTCGAACAAATGACTAACAGGTCCTGATTAGTGTTGAGCGATTACGTTGGCCATCGACATCGGTTGATGGTCGATAGTCGACCATCATCGACAAGATAGTCGATAGTAGATTATGAGCGATGACCATTAAAGTCTGTGGGAGAGCAACAACACCTTCATTCTTACACCCAAACAGGGCTGGAGAAGCTGGAATTACTTCCTCTAACAGTCAATTGGATACGTGCTACATCTTAGGAACACACTTAGGTTATAAAAGTCACAAGAAAAAATCCACACACCATTCACTTCCCTGTCTTAGTACCTCAGCATGACCTTAAACCTGCATCACCACAAATTAAAAAGTGCCAGAAGGGCAGTTGATTTGACACCATCATTGTACATTGAACTGGTCATTGAAATCCTGTCTGGAACGCAGATGGAGCCCCAACCTGCATGAACCCCAGATTAAAAAGTGCCGGAAAAAGGAGTCTTTAACCACCATGTTAGTTTCACTGGACATTGACTGATACCTGTCACTGGGCCCTGCATGAGCAAAAAACCTGCATGACCCCCACATTAAAATGTGACGAAAAGGAGAATTACAACCACCATTTTAATTGAACTGGACATTGACAAATATCTGTCCGGTACCGCAGAATGACCATTAAAACATGTCTGACCCACAGATAAAAAGTGCGGGAAAAGGAGTCTTTCAACACCCTTTCAGTTGAACCGGACATAGACTATATCTGTCTCTGTACCGGAATGACCATTAACATGTCTGACCCACAGAATAAAAAGTGCCGGAAATAGGAGTTCTTTCATACCACATTTTAGTTTCACTGGACTTATACTTGTCCTGTCCTGGGTAGCGCTTGCCCTCCGTTTGAGTGTGGACACAATTGTGCTTCACTTGGAAAATACTGGTGGTTAACGCTCCTGTTCCACCCAGGTTGCCCTTTTTTTTGGCATTCTTTTTCTAATATCTTACTCAAAACGTGCTGGAGGAAATTGTCTCTGTACTTTGTTCTCTGTCCGTGCTCCATACTCATGTCTCTGAATAACCAACATTGGCTCAAGTTTTCATGTTACCTCCACCTTGTACAATTCAGAGGATTTTTTTACCAGCTATTTTGTACATGCAAGTTTTTTAGTAGTTTAATTCTAGAAAACACATTTTTATAAAAATAGGTCGGAATCCCACCATGTCTTTGTTTCCTTTTTTTAATTGTAATTATTAAAGTGGTTGTTCAATACAGGATTGATAGCTATGTTAAAGATCTTGCAAAAACATGTCATTTGCATTATGCTGTCCATTTAACGTTTCTACCTATTCATGTTTCTGACAGCATCCATCACCTTGAAAGGGGGGGCCAAACCTCCTTGGACAATTGTGAAGAACACAGGTCTGTTAGAAAACAAATTTTTTTTTATAATAGGAACCTGTAGTATTGCTGCATTTACAAGCAAAGTGACGGAAACATGAGTCTTACAACCACCATTTTAGTTGAACTGGACATGAAATATCTGTCCTGTACCGCTGAATGACCATTAAACCTGTCTGACCAAGATTAAAAAGTGCCGGAAATAGAGTCTTTCAACCACCATTTTAGTTTCACTGGAATATACCTGTACCTGTCTGGGTCAGCCTTGACCCCTCCGTATGAGTGTGGACCTATGAGCTTCCCTTGGAACTTACTGGGTGTTAACGCTCCTGTTCCTCCCAGGGTGCCCTTTTTCTTGGCATTTCTTTTTTCTCATTTTACTCAAGGGCTGGAGGAAATTTGTCTCTGTACTTTGTTCTCTGTCAGTGCTCCAACTCCATCGTCACTCTGATACACCTACATTTGGTCAAGTTTTCCTGTGTACCTCCCTATGTACAATTCAGAGGATTTTTTTACCAGCTATTTTTGTACATGCAAGTTTTTTAGTAGTTTTTAATTCTAGAAAACACATTTCTTAAAATAGGATGGGAATCCCCAACATGTCATGTGTTTCTCTTTTTTTAATTGTTTAAATGGGTTGTCTCAAATTCAGGGGATTGATAAGCTATGTTAATGTTCTTGCAAAAACAAGTAATTTTGCCAATTATGTGTCCATTAACAAGTGTCCTACCTATTACTGTTTCTGACAGACATCAACCCTTGAGCCACTCTTGACATTTGTGAAGAACCAATTGTCTGTTAGAAACAAACATTTTTTATAATAGACCTGTATTATAGTGCATTTCACTAGAAATTGCCCAATAAAATTAATGCAATGACCCCTTGTTTTTTTTTTTTTTTTTTTTTTTTTTTTTTTTTAAGCCACTTTGGGAAATGGTGAAGAAAAAATATGTCTGTTAGAAACAACATTTTTTTTATAATAGGACCAGTAGTATAGCTGCATTTCAAAAGCAAAAAGCCCCAAAAATTCAAAGAATGACCCTTGAGGCCACTTTGGACAATTGTGAAGAACAAATCTTTGTTAGAAACAACATTTTTTTAAATAGACCTGTAGTATAGCTGCATTTCAAAGCAGAATGCCCCCAAAATTTCAAGCTGGACACTTGAGACACTTTGGACCATTGTGAAGAGACAACTGTTGTTTGAAACAACATTTTTTTTATAATAGGACTGTAGTATAGCTGCATTTCAAAGCAAATGCCCCCAAAAATTCAAAAGCATGACCCTGGAGCCACTTTGGCAATTGTGAAGTACAATGTTTGTTAGAAACAACATTTTTTTGATAATAGGACCTCGTAGTATAGCTGCTTTTAAAGCAGAATGCCCAAAAATTCAAAGCATACCCTTGAGCCAACTTTGGACAATTGTGAAAGAACAAAATGTCTTTTAGAAACAAATCTTTTTTTAATAATAGGACCTGTGTATAGCTGCATTTCAAGCCAAAGTGACGGAAAAAAAGGAGTCTATACAACCACCATTTTTTAGTTGAAACTGACATTGGACAATATCTCTCCTGTACCGCTAGAATGACCATTATACCTGTCTGACCTACAGATTAAAAAAGTGCGGGACATAGGAGTCTTTCAACCACTTCATTTAGTTTCACTGGACATATACTGTCCCTGTCCTGGGTAGCGCTTGCCCCTCCTGAATGAGTGTGGACCAATTGAGCTTCACTTGGAAATACTGGTGGTTAACGCTTGTTCCACAGGTGCCTTTTTATCGACTTCTTTTTATCATTTTACTCAAACGTGCTGGGGATTTGTCTCTTTACTTTGTCTTATGTCCGTGCTCATACTACATGTCCTTGATAACCTACATCGGTCAAAGTTTTTCCTGTACCTCCCTTGTACAATTCAGAGAATTTTTTTACCAGCTTTTTTGTACATGCAAGGTTTCTTTAGTAGTTTAATTCTAGAAAACACATTTTGAAAATAGGTTGGAATCCACAATGTCTTTGTTCTCTTCTTTTTAATTCGTATTAAATTGGGTTGTTCAATAAGGGATTGATAGCTATGTTAAAGATCTTGCAAAAAACAAGTAATTTTTGCAATTATGTGTCCATTAACAGTGTCATCCTATTCCTGTTCTGACTGACACCATCACCCTTGAGAACACTCTTGACAATTGTGAAGGAACAAATGTCTGTTAGTAACAACATTTTTTTATAATAGGACTGTAGCTATAGTGCACTATTCTAAAGAAAATGACCCAAAAATTCAAAGCATGAACCTTGTGCCAACTTTGGACAATTTGAAGAACCAAATGCTTTTAGAAACACAACATTTTTTTTATAATAGGACCTGTAGCTATAGCTGCTTTCAAAGCAAAATGCCCCCAAAATTCTAGCATGACCTTGAGCCACTTTGGACAATTGTGAAGAAACAAATGTTTGTTAGAAACAACACATATTTTTTTTATAATAGGACCGTAGATAGCTGCATTTCCCCCCCCCCCCCCCCCCCCCCCACCCCCCCCCCCCCCCCCCCCAAGCAGAATGCCCAAAAATTCAAAGCATGACCCTTGAGCCATCTTTGGGGACAAATGGAAGAACAAATGTCTTTTAGAAAACAAATTTTTTTTTATAATTAGGAAACCTGTAGTATAGCTGCATTTCAAAAGCAAAAATGCCCCCAATAAATTTCAAAGCAGACCCTTGAGCCACTTTGGAAATTGTGAAGAACAAATGTCTGTTAGAAATCAAAAAAAAAATATTATAGGACCTGTTGTCATTCGCTGCATTTCAAAGCAGCTTGAACCCAAAAATTATTAAAAATGACTTCTCAGCCATGTTAAAATTGTGAGGAGAAATGCCACTTCAGAAAGCCAAATTTCTGTTCCAAAGGGACCATGATTATTGCTGTTATCTTCACAGCTCACATGACCCAAAAAAATTAAAAATTGACTTCTCATTCACTATTAAAAATTGTGAGGGAGAAATGCCCTTAATGCCACATTTCTGTTCCAAAGGACCATAATTATACGCTGTATCTCACAGCAACATTGACCTCAAAAAACCATTACAATGCGAAAACTTCTAAGATAAAGTGAGTAAATGGAATACGTTGTTGTCATGAAACCTTGCTGTCTTTTACAGTCTCCCTCATCTGCAAAACCAGCAAAATGAACTGTTGGGAAAAGAGAATAAAAATTGCAGAAAGAAATGATCATTTTATAAAACATTTTTCATGAGGTCATTTCTGTTTGACAGAGGAATGTGTAGTAGATAGGCAAATATAATCGGTGACCTCGGCAATTGGGGCCACAAATCATCAGAGATCCCATGCCTGATTTCATACGTGATAAAGTCAAAGATTCCACATTATCTCGTGGAAAGCCGGTTGCGTTGTCTGTAATGTCTCCTCAGCTGTGCTGAAGGTCACTCAGATATGACGCTGGCTGATGGGCAGGACATACACCTCTATGGCGTGGCGAGCGAGCTCGGGCATTCACTCATTTTGGATAACCAGAGTTCTATTGGGTCCGAGAACACATACAAATACTTCGGTGCTTGAGACGCAGATAGTCGAGCAGCATGATCTTAAGCTGGTCTCTTGTGTGTTGGATGTGTGCCCTGCATTGCATGCGTTGGTGTCGGTGGTAATACAAAGATTGCCAGAGGTCACACCATTAGGCTTTGTCACCTTGCTGCTGCTGACGCTTACAGGCTTATTGCACTCTACTCGCTGTCACATCGGTGATGTTCGTTCCACCGTGACATTTGGGGAACGTGAAGCAGACGCAACAGATGTTCTCAGTTGATCAATCAGCCAAGTCTCCATTTCTCTGCATTTTACTCTCTATTTGGGTGGGTGGCAGGAAAGTGGCTGTGTTTTTGTTTTTGTACCGGGGATCCAGTGGGGTAGACACCCGAGTAACTGTTGTTCATTTTGATGGCTTAATGCGAGAGGGGTGATCATGTTGGAGGAACTGGAGCATCCAAGCACTCCTGAGAGATGGAGCCTTGATTTCCCAAGCCTCTGGGTCGAAGGGGCACTAGCAAGCTGATCTTCATCATCTTCCTCCTCGCCTCAAATCTCGCGCCAAACTCTTTCCAGGCAGGGACGTCGGTAACGTCGGTGTCCTAGGAAATAACTCCTCCTCCGCTGCTTCCGGCAAGCTTCTAAAACAGCCCTGATTGCCTGGAGATGATGCAACCTGAGAGCTGATGTGCCACTTGCACATAGATCTGGACCACGAAACATAGCCTAATGATGAACGATGAAATTGTGAAATGTCGGGTTGTGGATTTGACAACTGAGAAAGGCTCGTGTCCGTAAAATCTGTGTGTCTCCTCCTCCGTGCTGGCCCCGGGACCTGTTCGTTTCAGAGTGTCAACGATCGTTCCAGATCACCACAATGATCATGCTGCCGACAAGGGAATGTCCGCATGACCTTTTGGTGGCTTCTTCCAAAACTGGCAAGGATGGGTGCAGAGCTCTTTCACCTGCCTCCACTTCGGTGCGCACACCCGAGGTCCGCACCGCTGTTGTCACGCAATCGTGTCATTCGTACTGCGTAATGGCATTGCGCTGCTGCCACAATCGATGGGAAGTGGAGGGTGGCATTCACAGCGTGTTGCCAGTCATTAATGAGTCGGTTGACGGGGGAGGCGAGTGGACGACTGCAATGCAGACAAGGCGGGTTGTAGCAGGGTGCGAACGGCGGAAGGCGATCTTAGATTTCGAGCCTTCCTCAGCAGGACAGTTCAGACCCGGGTAGCTCTTTGAAATTTCGGACGACAAGGTTCAGTGACATGTTGCAGGCAAGGGATGTGCTCCAGACCCTACCAGATATTAAGGGCGGCCTGCCAGATTTCGCCGGATCGCAGAACCACCATTGCATGCACAAGGTTCTTGCACCCAGCAGCCGCTCGTCTCGTTGCAGAGAGCCGTCCACAGCTCCTGACCTGTGTGGGGCCGGTATCCAAGGCAGATTTAATTTCACACAGACTGGTTTCTCTGGGCACGTGATGCCACCCCCGAGACCATGGGGGAAAGACCTGCACCATCCTGTGTTTTTGTAGAGACGTGCAGCCGAGCCTGAGATCCACCGTTCACCCCACAGAAAAATCAACCCAGCTCACCCAGTGAGATAGCAACCAGGAGATTATACTGGCCTTGGCCGTGCTTACTAGTCCATGTGTCGGTGGTAAGATGCGACTTTTCCGGGACAAGCCTGACAGACAACGCGCTTGAAATTGTAGTTGACATGTGGCTGGCCCAGGGCAGGGACAGCTTTTTCTGGCAAAGAAATGCTGCTCGGCATCTGGTTTGGGGGCAGGCATAGGGCCATGACGTGGCGGGAACCCATCTGTTGTCCACCAGACGGAAAGGAAAACTTTTCCAAACGGCCAAAAGCCTGGACAGATGCCGACATCTCTGGCTTCTTGGCTTTGGGATGGTTTGGGTTAATGTGTTTCTTCTGCATCCAAACCTGGAAGACCAGAAGGCAGCTGCAAGACTGGCCACTGTACGGTGGCAGGTCGTCAAATGGCGGAAGGGAAGGGGTAGGAATGGGCTCTGGTGGTGTCTGGTGGTACTCGGTGCGGACGGTGGAGGCTGAAAGCTGAGGCTGATACCCTGATAATGACTTGAGAGACATGGGCTGCTGAGGCAAACGCTTGGTGGGGGTGGAGGTGGAGGAGGAGGAGACGGAAGACAGAGGGTGTGACAGTGGTTGGAGCCCGGCGTCGGTCTGGCTTTTTTGGCCAAGTAGTTGCCTCCATTTCAACTTCATGCATTCGCTGCATGTGACTAGACATGTTGGTGGTGGTTTAACCACCTAAGGTTTCTAGGCTTACTTATGCGATTTACGGCAAAGGCTGCATATTGACATCGCTGGTGAATCAGAGGCTTGCTCAAAGAAGGCCCAGGCGGGAGAGGCCTGGACTTTTTGACGGCGCGATAAGGAGGGGGGGAAGAGGGGTTTGAGCGGACCCGGGCTGGCGGAATCATTTTCAGCGGACTTCTGCGACCGCCCTCTCACTTTTGAGGCGGATCCCGTAGTGACACTACCCCATCGATTCTTCCTCCTCGTCAGTGATGAAGCGCTCGCAAGCTCAAATTTGCGAAAAGACACGTTGGTCGCAATGATCGTCATAATCATCATAAAACAGGTGACTCTCGTCAGTCCTGACATTTACTGCTTCCAGAGCTGCGGGCTAAAGCAAAGAGGGGGACTGCAAGGCGTTGCGACCGCCTGGGATTTTTGCCGATTGACGGCTTCCAGTCTTCCTCCTTTGATGGCATCAGTAACTGGGGGTCGAGCAGAGACAATTCATCCTTTTTGGCCTTTGATATTTTAACATGCCTTCTGACCCCAACCGCATTTTGTCATCATAAGAGGTCTGCAGACAAATGGATTATCAAAGTGTGGGTACACGAGTTGACATTAGGGCTGCTATGTGGACGGAATGCTGGTGATGCTGATGACGAACATTTGTGGCCGTGGACTGGGAGGCGAGGAGGTAGAACTGCTGGACGATGCAGGTCTGCATTAACCTCTGATGGACAGATTGCAACGCCTGTTCGTACTGAGCATTCACAGGGCCATGACCCAGCGATGGACAGGCACTGAACGGTCCTGCACTGACGATCCGCTGGGAATGCCGTGTTGTCCGCCAGCACTGGAAGGAGCCACCATTCTCATCGTTCCATCACTCCATGTAATACCCCCTCTTGCTCGCTTTACACTGATTTTGCTCCATGTTCTAGAAATACTTAAAATAATTTGAGAAGGTATGGAAGAGTTTTGGAAAGTCATCTTATTAAAAGACGACAATCACTGCTATTATCAAAATCCCTCAAATCAATCAAAATTGCTTGGAATTCAAATATTACATGCAAAGTAGTCTATCAACCAATAAGTGGCTGCGCCAAAGTGAAAAAAAAGTATCTGAAATGTATTCTGATAATTAAATGTATTTTTGGCACCTATAATTCACCTGGGGTGACTACAAAATTGCTGCGATTCAAAATTTAACTGCAAAGTAGATCTATCACTAAGCTTGCCTGCGACAAAGTAGAAAAAACACGTCATCTGAAATGTATTAGGATAAACAGGTATTTTTGGCAACTATCATTCACTGTGGTGTCTACATAATTGCTGTATTCAAATTTATATGCAAAGTAGCAGTCTATCCAACAAAGATGGCCTGCGACAAATGTGAAAAAATCAACGTATCTGAAATGTATTCAGGATACTACAAGTATTTTTGGTCAACTATCAATCTCACAGTGGTTGCTACAAAATTGATGTATTCAAATTTAACTGCAATGTAGATTATTCAACAAGCTGGCTTGCGCCAAGTGAAAATAATCACGTATCTGTAAGCATTACGATAATAAAAGGTATTTTTGGCACCTTTCAATTCACATGTAGGAACTACCTAATTGCTGTATTCTCATTTAAGTGCAAGGTGCCCTCAATGAACAAAGGCTGTAGTGCGCCAAAGTCAATTAAAAATAACGTTTATGAAATTTATCTCGGATTTTTACAAGGTATTTTTCTTGGCAACCTTTCAATTCACCTTGGTGAATACAAATTGCTAGTATCACTTTTAACTGCAAGGTGTTATCAACAAATCATGGGACTGGGCAAAGTGCAAAAAAACACATATCTGTAATGTCTTCGGATAATAAAAGGTATTTTTTGGACCTATTAAATATTCACCGTGGTAAACTACACAATTGCTGGATTCAAATTTAACGCAAAAAGGGGGCTTTTCAAAAAATCTGGGGCTGGGCAAAAAGTTTCAAAAAAAAAGTTTCTGTAATGTTTCGGGGTAATAAAAAAGGTTATTTTTTGGCAAAATATCAATTCACCTGTGGTTTAATTTCAAAACCAAATTTCCCCGGGTTCAAATTTTTTGAAAGGTGGCTTTTTAACCCCAAAAATTTGGGCAGGGCAAAAGGGCAAAAAAAAAATTTTCTGTAATGTATTCGGATAATAAAAGGTAATTTTTGGCCCCTTATCAAATTTACCCCCTTTGGTTTTAAAAAAAACCCTAAATTTCTGGATTCAAATTTAACTGCAAGGGGGCTCTTTTAAAAAATTTGGATGGGGCAAAAATTGGGAAAAAAAAAACCCCTTTTCTGTAAATTATTCCCGGGTAAAAAAAGGTTTTTTTTTTGGACCTATTTAATTCACCTCTTTGGTAAAATACACAAAATTTCTGGATTAAAATTTTAACCCGTAAGGGGGGCTCTATCAACAAATCTTTGGGTGGGGGAAAAAAGCAAAAAAACAAAACGTTCTGTTTAAAGTTTCGGATAATAAAAGGTATTTTTGGCACCTTTAATTACCTGTGGTGACTAAAAAAATTGCTGAAATTACATTTATGAAAGGTGCCTAAATGAAAAAAATTGGATGGGCAAAGTGAAAAAAAACATGTATCGTAATGTATTCGTATAATACAAGGTTTTTGGCACCTATAAACTGTGTGACTACAAAATTCTGGATTTTAATTTAACCTGAAGGTGGAATATAAACAAAGGTGGAATGGCAAATTAAAAATAAACACCTTTTGAAATGTTACTGAAATTAAGTGGAGTTTTGCCCCTAACAAAGGACCTGCAGTTACTAGAAAGAGTGTATCCTAATATAATTTCGGTGCCCAATTACCAGGAAATTTTCAATAAAAAAACTTTTAAATAAAAAAAGCTATTGCAGGCAATGTCTAACTAAGTTTTGGGTGAACTTTATCCGTTTCTTTATAGAGTTGTCTGTGTTCGCGAGTTTGTCGTAATAATCGCTCAACATAGTCTGTACCTTTGGTAGCCTCGAGCCCCTGGAAGTTTTCCCCAATTATTTGTAGGAGACCCGAGAATTTGTTTTCCCAAACCCCTTTGGTTGTTTTACTTGCGTTGAGGAAATAGACTTGCCCCTTGGTTTTTCCATTTTGCGGGAAAAATTTGTTCATTTTTTGTTTGCTGTTATCAGAATATATTTTGGTTTTTTTTCATTTATAGGTTCATTTTAAAAATGTGTTTTTTTGCCATGAAAAGTACCAAATTGGAAAATTTTTTGAAAATTTAAATTACTTATAAAAAAGTGGCGATATGTTTGTACCCCTAGTCATCTAAACTTCATTATGGTATTAAAATTTTTTATCCTCATTGAATGGTTCAATTCACCATTTAAGAGTCATGATGTGGAAGGACTTTGGAAGGTCCCGTGTGATGTGGTGTGTTTGCAGGAGCCCCATATTAAAAAATCTGTTTATTCGACTTAAGCAAAAAAAATTTTCCCACATGCTTTTTTACTCAGCGCTGGAGTAAACAATGTGGGGTGTCTATATATGTTAAAGATTTTTTAGTTTTTGTTTAAACTAATCATTCTGATTCCCAAAAACGTAGTTATTTAAATGCACTTTCAAAAATGTAGCCTATCTTAGTGCACTATATGCCCCTAATACACCCAGTTTCTTTGTTTTTAATTTTTTTCTAAAAAACCAAAAAAATCCTTAAAGGGAAATTTATAAGTGCGGAGTTCATGTTATTTTGATAAAACGCAGGATAGATTAAAACTAGTTTCCCGACACTTTTTTTCCCATGAAAAACCTTTTGTAGAGGAAAAACTGCAGACCCCCGGGTTATCCCATCTACAGATTTAGATTTCACCCATTATCAGTGCCAAAAATTCTATGCAAGACTTGATTATTTTTACTTAATCGGAAAGCTTTAAGTTGTTTCTTACATTGCATAGGTTTTCAAGAAAATGGTCAGAACCCTGCTTCAATTTTTTTTATCTGTAAAAGAAGGTTTTTCATCCTCCTTTTCAATCTCCCTGGCACCTTAATAACTTTTTACTAAAGTCACCCAAAATTGTTCAGGAAGTGGAGAAGGCTCTTCAGGAATACTTTGATATTAATGTCCCCTCCGCTCCATCAGAAGAGATAGCATGGTGTGCACACAAAGCATATATAAGAGGTTTTTTTATTTCAATTTCTAAGAGAGAAAAAAAAATCAGAGAAAGGAAACTTAATGAGATACTTGATAAAAAAAAAACCTAGACACCCGACTCAAAACAAACCCATCCGCCGCTATTAAAGGAGATCTGAATCATCTCAAAAAACAATTACGTAACCTGCAATTACAAAAATATGAGTATCAATTAACCCCTTAAGGACCCGGTGTTTTTGTTGACACGTTCGTTTTTCCCTCATCGTCTTCCCACATCCATAACTTTTTTATTTTTTCACCTGCATCGACATGTGGGGGCTTTTATTTTGCAGCAAAGATGTACTTTCTAATGATATTATTCACTGTACTATAGAATATACTGGGAAACCGCAAAAAAATTCCAAGTGGGACAAATTGTGAAAAAAAAAGTATTTTCGCGATGTTTGCGGGTGTTTTGCTTTTACGGCGTTCAATCTTTGGTCAATACAATGTGTTATTTGTATTCTACAGGTTGATTCGCATCCAACAATACTAAACATGTAGGGTTTCCGTTATGTTTTGGTACCGTAAAAAAAATTCCAAACTTTTTCTATTTTTGAAATTTGCGCCGCGGCGCCAGTTTGTGCAATCAATACATTTTTTGCACTTACACCTACGGATGTCAGTAAGGGTGTATTTTTTGCGGGCTGAAGTGTATTTTTTATCGCTAGCAGTTTGGAATGCATGCGACTTTCTTAATCACTTTTATT
Organism: Phyllomedusa bahiana; assembly: GCA_025379985.1. Classification (NCBI taxonomy): domain Eukaryota; kingdom Metazoa; phylum Chordata; class Amphibia; order Anura; family Hylidae; genus Phyllomedusa; species Phyllomedusa bahiana. The sequence goes on from JAODAL010003654.1 coordinate 61,374, forward strand.
CCATTTTTTAAATGACATAAAATGACCAAAAAACGCAATTTTGGTGTTTGGAATTTTTTTCTTCTCCGGTGTTCAGCGTATGGGATAAGTTATGTTATATTTATATACATCGGACTTTTTGGGACGCGGCAATACCAAATATGTGTAACTTTTTATTATTTTATTGTTTTTAGTTGTAAAATAGGGAAAGGTGGGTGCTTTGAACATTTAATAATTTTTTTTTTTTTACGTTAACTCCTTAACGACCGCGCACCGTCTTTCGACGGCGGCCGGTGCCGGTCGTGCGTCTGCAGCGACGTCTTTTGGCGTCGCTGTAGACACCTGAGTTTGCGTCGCCCGGCGCCGCAATTGCACTGTGATCGGGGCTGTACCAAACAGCCCCGATCCCAGAGCATGTTCTGCAAGCATCGGGGAGCGAAGGAAGCCTCCGCAACCCGGTGCTTTAACCCTTTGATTGCGGCGGTGCGTTACCGCAGCGCAATCAAAGGGTTTCCCCTGCTCTGTCGGGTGATCGGATCACCCTGTCACCCGACAGAGCCCGGGGAACGGCTAATACATTACTAAGTGTAAAAAAAAAAAAAAAAAAATTTAAAAACAGTTCTCCCTTCATGGGAATAAAAAAAAAAAAAAAGTAAAAAACATAAAAAGTGTAAAAAAAATAATAAAAAAATAAATAATAAAATTAAATATTTAATAAAAATAATTGTGCATACATTACACACACACAAAAACCTACACATATTTGGTATCCACACGACCGTAATAACCTGTAGAATTAATCTAAAAAGTTAAGTGTGAAATGTGAATGGTGTAAAAAAAAAATAAAAAAAATAAATATTTTTTTAAAAAATCTTTAAAAAAAAATACTGCAATTATTTATAATTGAACTTAATCTATTCTCCCATAAAGTACAACTTGTCTTGAATAAAACAAGGCCTCATCCAACTGCGTCATTGAAAAAATCTAAAAGTTACAACTGTTGAAACGCAAGGAGGCAAAAACTAAAAAAATGTTCTGGTCATTAACTACTTTTCAGGCGTTCGGCTTAAGGGGTTAAAACTTTAGTTATTTATTTTTTTTACTTTAACATTGAGTCCACCTAGGGTGCTTGACCACTAGGTGGCGCGATTGTCAATACAGTCTAATGCATTGCATAGACAATGCATTAGACTGTACCAAGATGGCGGTTTCACCACTTCCTGTCTGTGGCCAGAAGTGGGCCACACCAGGACATGGGAGTGACGGGAGCCTTCACAAGTCTCCCCGCTGCCATGTCCGGGTGTTAGATCGCTGCAGGTATGCTGCGGCGATGCCGATCCCCGATCTTCATTCATTCAGACGCCGCGGCCATCTTTGCCGCGGCATCTGAATGGTTAAACAGCACGGGGGGCGCTGCCCGTTCGCAATGTAACGGCAAGCTGTTAGCATCGATTAGCCGCTAACACCCGACAGCTGTGCGGAGGGGTCGCAAAGCCCCTTAGGGACCCTGGGACGTACTCATACATCCAGGGTCCATAAGGGGTTAAATAGATTAAAATGGAACTTCCATTTGCAAGGGGACAGACCTAGTAAACTATTTGCAAAAAGAGTGAAAGTCACACAAGCAAAAACTAGAATATTTTTTTGTGATCCACTAAAAATATCAAATGAGTTTGCTGCCTATTATAGCTCACTATATAACCTAAACTGAGATCCTTCCATTTTACCGGTACAGAGAGAAGATATTGACAGATTTCTAGATGAGGTTTCTCTCCCCTCCTTGATGGAAGAGCATCTGTCCTACCTTAACCTCCCTATTACAATATCAGAAATTTACACAACAATCCGACAACTAAAATGTAATAAATCGCCTTGACCAGACGGCCTCACAAATGAATACTTTAAACTCTTCAATAATACCCTGCTCCCGCATATGTCGCAGCTTTTTAATTCTATCACTGTCAAAGGGGCTCCTCCAGAGGAAATGCTTGCAGCCACTATATCGACTATCCCCAAACCTGGGAAATCTACAGACCAAGTAACCAACTATAGGCCGATTTCCTTACTAAATTCAGATATCAAAATTTACTCTAAAATTCTGGCCAATAGACTCAGCGATATACTCCCTTCTTTAATAAATAAGGACCAAGTAGGTTTCATAACAAATAGACAAACACGAGACGGGATACGGCGTGTCATAGACATTTTACAAATAGCACAAACTGAAAAACTACCTATTGCTCTCCTGTCTTTAGACGGAGAAAAAGCCTTTGACAGAATAAATTGGGATTACATGAAAGGTGTTTTATTGAACTTCGGTTTCTCTGGTCCTATCCTCAATAATGGCGTAATATATCTGCCAAGGTTTTTGAGTCTGGATTTCTCTCAGAGAGTTTTAAGATATCCAATGTTACGAGACAGGGATGCTCCTTGTCCCCCCTCATTTACGATTTATGCACCAAGCCCTTAGCGGAACACATTAGAAAAGCCCCTCTTATTCAAGGAATTAAAATAGGTCAAATGACCCATTAAGTAAGTCTTTATGCTGACGACATTCTGGTTTTTTGTCAACAACCGAACTCATCTATCCCTGCTCTTCTTACCCTTTTAAACTGATACGCTACAATATCATACTATAAGCTTAACATTACAAAATCTACACTTTTGCCCATTAATTGCCATCACTCATTACGATCGCAACTTTTGGATGTGAATTTTATATGGGCAAATGAAAATGTCTCTTATCTAGGAATTAAGGTTTACTCAAACATAGATGTCACAATACAAAGGAACTTAACAGACATTTCTTCCTCCATTATTAAAGAAAACTGTCGGCTGAGCCAACTGCATCTCTCATGGTTGGCTCGTATTAATCTCACCAAGATGCTTCTCTTACCTTAATACTTATATGTTGCCAGATCTCTTCCATTTCTGTTTCCTATTACCCTAATTACCAGTCTCCAACGCCATATCTTACACGTCATATGGGGCTCTAAAAGATCCAGATTTAAAAACCAATACTTATATAGGAAAACGAAGCATGGAGGTCTATCTGTGCCCAATTTGTTGCAATATAATTTAGCCTCAATTCTTGAACCTCTTTACTTTTTCTGGAATGCTCCACATAACCATCAAATGTAGCAATCACTAATGGGTCATTTAAAGATCATTTGATAGCAATGCTATTGGGAGATTCGCCTAAGACCTATAAATTACTATCTCTTTCACATGCAGCCACAGTCTGCATAAGTTCATAGTGCCTAAACAAAGAGTACAATTAAACAAATTATCTTACCCTTTGTCAGCATTACAAATTATGTGCCCAGATATACCTATTTCATATTGGATAGCCTTTGGGGTACGAGAGGTTGGAGATCTATTTATTAAAGGACACTTTAAATCATTTGAAGAGTTGGCCCATCAATTTCTGATCCCTAGACACCAATTCTTTTTATACCTCCAATTGAGACACTGGGTTCAAACACTCAATTGGCCATCGCGATCCCACATTGACTCGCCATTCTCTAACTTTTTGCTGAAAAAAGTACATAACATAAAGGGTTTATCCTCTGCTTACCAAACCTTATATGACGTTGACCTTGATGTTAAACCCTCCTATGCTATAAAATGGGAAGGTGAACTAGGCCTCTCATTCTCGGCAGAAGATTAGATTATGGCAGCTAATGTCCCATCTAAAATCTCTAGATGTGCTAACCATGTAGAGCTCTCTAGAAAAATTCATCTGCGATGGTACCTAACCCCAAATAGATTGGCTCACATCAAGGATGGTTATCTGCATTTCTGTTGGAGAGGGTGTGGCTCGAAAGGCTCTTTACTTCATATGTGGTGGCACTGTCCATTAGTTAAACCTTTATGGCAGGAACTAGAAATATTGCTGGGTAAACTCTTTAAATGGAAACTCAAAACCTGATCTAGCAATTCTAGATTTGAACTATGAGGAAATACCTTATCCCTTTTGAACGGTACTTTTACATGCTTTAATAGCAACTAGAAGTGTCATTGCCTCGCATTGGAAGACACCTTACACTCCAAGCATTAAGGAGGTTATATCCAGGATAAATAATCAGTGCCATCTTGAAAGACTTTTATAGTTGATGTTGACTCAATATTTGTGACTAATAGATGTCTCACTTTATTTACTGTAACATGGCATATGTTATGTCTGTTTTTTATTTTTTTTTTTTTCCATTGCTCTTCCCATTTACCTATTTCTTACCTTATGTTTAATCAAGCATGTGATTATATCTTGTTCATATACTATTTTGATACATATCAATAAAGTTTTGCTATTAAAAAAAAATAAAAATGTGTGAAAGCCCCAGTTTTTTTTACATTATTTTATATTTTTATTAACCATAAATTACATCATTTGTGCTTTGTAGTTACAAAACTGCAAGCCCATAATTTCAAAGCACAAACGCCATGCAGTGCACCGAGGCAGATTTCTGCCTTATATACATCTGCTCCAAGCACCAGTGGTCACATGACCGCCAGAGCTCGGTGACTGTCTGAGCCGCTGGGTCTTATCAGATCCAAGTTAGCTTTGCAGTCATTGCCTGGGGATGGATTTCCCCTGTAACTGGGGCTTATATGTCACCCTAGTTACAGAGAAAATCACCAAAAAAGTGACATAAAAATGCCCACCAAAGTTTTTTTTTGACCTTATTGGGGCACAATATGTAAAACAAAGTAACAAAGCACACTCACAAAATAAATGATTAATAAAAATGACTATTAACTGCCCAAGCCACAGCTTCTAGCCCTGCCCCTGTGACCCTAAAACTTCCCCTACCGGTATATATAAATGTCCACGATTCAAAAGTGACACAATTACCCAAATTATTTTAGTGAGACTTCTGCTATAAAAAAAAAAAAATTAAAGGAGTATTCTCACTTTATATAATAATGGCATACTGTTAGTATATGCCATCATTGATAGGTCGAGGTCTCACCTCTGGGGCTTAATATGGATAGAAGTTCTGATTACAGTAGAGCATCACCGCTCAGCTAAACTCTGAATTCTCGTTCATGTCTAGCGGAGAATCTTGACCACCTTTCTTTTCAGAATGGAGAGGTTTTGGGCTAGTTTAGGAGATAGGTGCATGTCCAGAGGTAGGACCCAGACCTATCAGGCAGCAATGGAATATCCTAGCGATACGCCATCATTGTATAAAGTGAGATAACCCCTTTAACCCAATACTAGTAAAGAATAGGCTCACACTGTTCTGATGCATCAAATAAGTGGGAATGGGTAAAGTCCAATAGTATATAACAGAGCTACATTTCTTCTCTTATTTTTTAGCGTTAGGCCTATAATTACCGCAATGGACTTGATGATTTTAATGTAGTGACATTTTAATGCGGGTTGGGGTTGCTTAAGCTGACTTCTTGAACCTGGGCTCATGAGCCTTTAGCTATGCCCCTGATCACCCGGTGTAGAATGGGATGTAAAGACACATGTAGTGCTCCAAATTACTGACGTCAGGTAGAGTATGTTCACCTGGTTTATTTTCACATAGAAAATTTCTGCACTGATTCAGCATGAAATGTACGTGCAAAATCTATATTGATTCAGTGTGGATTTTAGATTTTCAATTGTAGACACGGATTCAATACTGAATTTAGAGGTACATTTTCCATGTGGGCATTCCATATGGGTTGAATCTGCCTCAAGAATTGACATGTCCCTTCTTTTTGCATCTTGGATTATTTTTCACACTGATATGCTTATTTTCTGTTGCAAACAATGTGATGTGAATGTCTGTCAGAGTGGGCCACTAAGTCTGTTGCAAGTTCAGTCCTCAATCTGTGTCAGAATTCATGTCCATATACCCTTAAAATGTAAATCCTGTTGTTTGTGTAATTACTTTATGGATGGGATACATGCCATTTTCCATAAAATGGTTAATTCATTCAGCAGAGATTAAATGTAAACAATCCTTCCTATGTGCAAAGATGTCTCTCTAACAGAAGAAATAAAGGATCCAATTTTAACACTATATTTAACAGTAAATATTCAGTTATTCGAAGCAAAGCAAAACTGTATTATTTCAAGAGAATATGGTAAGAGGAGAAAAGATATAGTTGTGATGGACTTACTTCTCTAGGTTGCTAATATAAAAGAGATTGACAAGGTGGAAAACTTTCCTGCATTTTCTCTGTAGGAACACAAATAACTAAAGTTCCCATTGATCTTTCTTGGCACATGTGAAAGGCAATGAATTCCCTTAATTGTAAAAGAATGCTACACTGGATTGAAAGAGCTGTTGCTTAATGCCAATGAAACATTGGAGGAGCATCAAAAACCCAAGCTTTTATCCGGCTTAACTTTGCAGGCATGCTTCAGATCTACTGTGATGCAGGATAAACTGACATAGTATCTGCGTGAATGAGGTCCATACAAAGGAAGCAATGGGCTGAATGTTAATGTGAAGAAAGTAACAAATTGACTGTAAACTAATGACTGAAATCCGTAGCAAATGCACTATGTAATATTAATAATATATATATAATGGGCTCTTAGAGGCTGGAACGTTGCCTTTGGACATGTTGGAATGAACATTTTTGTATAGTTGTACATTGTTGACACCCACTGCTATATTTTTGAATAGTCTTTTTTGGAGAGTGCTACCTTTTATATATTTATATATTGATATACTGAATAACAATTATTGCTCAGGAATCATTTTGAAAAGCCCTGCACAATAGTTGTATTCTATATAAATGGAGGTACACTTGGAGGTACAAAAACCAATGGCTTTCATTTACGATCAGTGTCTAAAAGTTAGACAATATAAACTTTCCTGCAGCAGATTTAACAAGGTGGCTCATTCTCTTTGACAAATTTGTTACATCTTTAGACCAGCTATTAGTTGTCATACTTTTTACACCAGAATTGTGATGTATTTGTGGCACACCATGTCACATTGTGGCCATGCCCTATCCCCCCATTAAGTCATGCCCTCTTTCCTGCAAAGCCACACTCTCATATCAAGTGTCTAATGCCCATAATAAATGTGTCACACGGCGACATGCTTCACCAAAAATGCACCACATTTTGGCACATTTTACAACACTTTTCTGCTGCAACCACAATAGTAAATGAGGGCCAAAATGTTAAGACTGTTAGTTCGCTAATGGTTTTTCTTATAACCTACAGTATAATTGCTGATGGCTTGATGACGATGATGATCATGAAAATAAGTTGCAAATCCAAGTAAGTGCAGTAAAAATCAATAAGGAATGTTATTGTTGTCAGTGCACTTAAAATTATTAAGCGAACTAAAACTTTTGGCCCCTTTACATACTATTTATCAGTTTTATTTTATAAATTGTGACTGAGGGTTTGATTGACATTATCATCCTCACTGCTATTGAAGAGGATTCTAGGTAGTAATAACCTTTATGACTGACGCTACAATCAGAATTTACAGATCATTTGTTGCTAATCTTTTTCTGCACATACACTGGCAAATTATCTTTAAAGGAGATCACCTGTTATCAGAGACAACCCCTTTCAAAAGACCAGCACGCCTGGCAAACAGTGGATTTTACCATACAGGGCGCAGTCAGCTAGGCATTTCCCACTCTGGACGGCAATTTGGTGGAATGGCTAAGTAATATATAGACAAGTCAAAGAGAGGGACTTTCATAAAGCGTCTTTTTCATAGAGGTAGATCTTGGTAGGTATAACTCATTTATAATCACATCCATATGCTCTAATATAGCAAATAGATATGTATTACATTTATAAGACAGGTGTTCTTAGGTTAATTGAAAATTGTCTGGTGCAAAAAGATCTCAAGAGACAGGAGTCTAGGCCACAGTCCTTTCTATGCTAATGAATGGCTGAGGAGACTTATCAAGGATTAGCGTAACAGTGAGCACCTTATATTCTTATCACCATATCTGCAGATATGATGCAACAGAAAGAAGTTAAAGGGAACCTGCCACATAAAAGTTATGCCCCTCTTGCTGAGGACAGCTCAAGCTAGTTATAGACATGCTGTTTCCATCGCTGTGTTATCCTGAAAGGTGCAGCACTTTCAGAGCATTTAATGGTCAAATCTGGTAGTTTGCACCCGGCTCTGCCAGAGATGACTCCAGGTTATTCATGAGCAGATGTTAGCCCCACCCACCCAAGGCTATCCACGCCCACCCATGGCTGATTCAACCTACTACTTTGAATAGGTAGAAATCTGTGAATAAATGGCAGGTGGCCATGGCTAGACAAAGGGTGGGCATGGATAACGTCTGCTCATGAATGAAATGGACTAATCTCTGGCAGAGCAGGATGAAAACTGCCACATTTGAACATTAAAGGGGTTCTCCAGGACAAGAAGAAAAATAAAAACAAACTACATGTCATAATGTCGTACCTTTAATTAGTAAAGTCTGCTCGTTTTGGCTGCTGTGCTCCTTCCTATGCAGAAACCTGTCCTGGATTGCATGTACAGCAGGACAGACTGAGTTAATTCCTGGTGTTAGGCTGACTGACATAACTGAGCATGTGTGCTGTGCTCAGTCTGCCTGAGTGACTTGCGGCGTGAGGAACGGCTATGCAGTGTAGAAAGGAGACTGTTTCAATTAAAAGTTTCCATATATATGTGTGTATACATTGCTATATATCAATAATTTGGTGTGGATATAGTATACAGAATCTATAGGTCAGCTGGGAGGAAGCACGCTAATGTGGGACAGTGGGTCATAAATCAGGCGCATTCTAGCGCTAATACGACACTTCTGGCTCAGGTAAACCACTTTGAAAGTGGTATACCTGTTTCAGCAGTGATGCGCCTAGAATTGTCGTAGCGAAGCTAGTAATCTATAGCTTCATATGGTTCTAGTGTGCCCCGCCTCACGCGCACCTCCCAAAATCAGGCGCAGTACAAAGTACCGCTTGCATTCTGTAATGTGTCTGATAATGGCATATGGGAGGCTTTTCACTAATGTGAACGGGGCTGCACCTGATGTCGGGCTGAAAATACGCCAGACTTCTGTCGCAGCCCCATTCATACATGTCTCCCAAAGTTTTCAAGCAGTACACCTAGAAACTAGGCAATATTATGCAATATAACAGTGTTTGTGAATCGTGCAAACAATGGATTGTGACTGCTTATCTCTGGTATTACTCCATTATATGTTCTTATTTTTTTGGTTTCTCACACAACTCCTTTAAGTACTCTAAAACTACTGCATCTTACAGAACAAGAGACACACCACTGGAAACAGCATGTCTGCCACTAGCTTGTGCTGTCCTCAGAAAAAGGGTGGCATATATTATGTGACAGGTTCCTTTTAAGCCAAATAGCTATGATTCTTTGCCAAATTTAATTTGCAATATTGTACTTCCTCACTAAATTTACGACGATATACAGTATCTCACAAAAGTGAGAACACTCCTCAAATTTTTCTATAATAGATTGTATTATATCTTTAAATAGGACAACATTGAATATATGACAGTGATACAATGTAAAGTAGTCTGTGTACAGCTTGTATAACAGTGTAAATTTGGTGTGCCCTCATAATAACTCAACATACAACCATCAATCTCTAAACTGCTGGCAACAAAAGTGAGTACTACGTGAAAATAGACAAACATTGCCCAAACATTATCAATACTTTGTGTGGCCACCATTATTTTCCATCACTGCCTTAATGCTCCTCAGCATGGGGTTCACTAGAGCTTCACAGGTTACCACTGGAATCCTCTTCCACTCCTCCATGATGACATCATGAAACTGGTGGATGCTAGAGATCTTGAACTCCTTCACCTTCCGTTTGAGGATGCCCCACAGATGCTCAATAGAGTTTAGCTCTAGAGACATGCTTTTCCAGTCGAGGACCTTTACCCTAATTTTCTTTAGCAACACAGTGGTCGTCATGGAGGTGTCTTTTGGGTTTTCATGCTTGATTGAAGGCAAGACATACTTGTCTTTATACTCCTCACCTGGTTGCCGCCACACATGCTTGACACCATCTAAACCAAATACATTTTTCTTGTCTCATCAGACTATAGGACATGGTTCCAGTAATCCATGTCCTTAGTCTGCTTGTCTTCAGCAAACTTGCAGGCTTTTTTGTGCATCATCTTTAGAAGAGGCTTCCTTCTGGGACAACAGCCATGCAGACCAATTTGATGCAGTGTGCGGCGTATGGTCTGAGCAATGATAGGCTGACCCCACACACTTTTAACTTCTGCAGCAATGCCGGCAGCATTTATATATCTTTTATTTAAAAGACAATCTCTGGATATGGTGCTGAGCACCTGCACTTAACTGCTTTGGTCAACTATGGAAAGCCCTTTTCTGGGTTTTCTGTTGTGTTAAACCGCTGTATGGTATTGGCAACAGTGCCGCAGCTCAGTTTCAGGGTGTTGGCAATCTTCTTATAGCCTAAGCCATCTTTATGTGGAGCAGCAGTTCTTTTTTTCAGACCCTCAGAGAGTTCTTGCCATGAGATGCCATGTTGAACTTACAGTGACCAGTATAAGAGAGTGTGAGAGCGATAACATCAAATTTAACACTTCTGCTCTTCATTCACACCTAAGACCTTGTAATACTAATGAGTCACATTACACCGTGTAGGAAAATGGCAAATTGGGCACAATTTGTCAATTTTCACTTAGGAGTGTTTCCACTTTTGTTGCCAGTAGTTTAGACATTGTTGGTTGTTTGTCCCATGAAAATATATAATAAAATATTTAGGAAAATGTGAGAAGATACTGTGCATATGTATGAACTGTCACTGGTCATTCAATTACTTAAAACTGTTGAAAGCAATAATACATTTAAATTTACTAAAAATCAACTAATGTAAATCAAACATTGCATTTGAATTGTGGTTCAACTGTTACATCAAAAAAAAAGACTAATGAAACTGATCTGGAGAAAATTGATGGTACCTTGATAAAAGACAATCACGGTTTTTATCACACTGAAGACAGACCAGAGGAGAGAAAGAAAATTATAGACAAAGTGTTAAAGGTAAAGACCAACTCCAAACAGGTGATGTTTCTGTTACTACAGATGCACATATTATTCAGAAGTCTAAGGTCTATGTAGCCAACCTCCCTGGACTCATTGACAAGAGGAAAATTGATAACAAGCTCATGAGATGGATAACCAAAGAGCCCAGAACAACTTCCAAAGAACTTAAAGGTCAAGGTACACAAGCGTCAGAACACACCATCTATTGATGTCTTTGCCAAGGACATGGACAACAACCAAGGAGGAAACCACTGTAGAATTTGCCAAAATGCATATTAACAAGCCACAAAGTTTCTGGAAGAAGGTCCTTTCCACGGATGAGACAAAACTGGTGCTTTTTGGCAAGTTACAACAAGACTTGGTTCACAGATGAAAAAATTAAGAATACAAACAAAAGAATATTATACCTACTTTTCAGTATCTGGAACAGAGTGTCTAAAATCTGTTCAGGGTACAATGAAATCTGAAACCTATCAGAGCATTCTGGAGCAAAATGTGCTACCCAGTGTCAGAAAACTTGGTCTCAGTTGCAAGTAATGGATCCTTCAACAGGATAATGACCCAAAACATACAGGTAAAAATATCCAAGATGAGTACAAAGCATTGGACTAAGTACAAAGCATTGGACTATTCTAAAGTGGTCCTGATCTAGATTATATTTAACATCTGTGAAAGGAGCAAAAACATGCAGTCTAAAGAAGGCACCCTTCGCACCTGAGACAGCTGGAGCAGTTGGCTCAAGAGGAATGGGACAAAATACTTGTGAACAGGTGTAGAAGTCTTACTGAAAGTCACAACAATTGTTTATTCGCAGTGATTGCCTCAAAAGGTTGCACAACAAAGCATTAAGAGGACCATTATTTTTGTCCAGACAAGTTTCATTGGTTTGTATTTTTTGTTTTTTAATTCTTAGGTTAAACCACAATTCAGAAGTAATGTCCGATTTTCATTACTTGACTTTCAGTCAATTTTAATTTAACTTCTTAAAGTCCAACCCTGTTTTGGACCGAGCCTTTTTTTTAAAAATCTGACATTTGTCACTTTATTGGGGAACAACTTTTTAATGGTTGTTTTCTGGTGACACATTGTATTTTAAGTTAGCAATTAATTTTTGTTTGAAACAATCCTTGTCTGTGAAAAATATGAAAATATTGTAAAAATTTGGAAAAATTTGCCATTTTCAAAGTTTAAAAATGTCTGACAGATAGTCATACTACACAAATTAGTAAATGATCAACATCTACCATAAGTCCACTGTATGTTGGCATCATTTTTTAAACAATCTCATATTTTTTAGGACATTTTTTAGGGGCCTTTAAAATTTTAACATTTTCAAGAAAATTTGCAACATTGACTTTTTTTAAGGACCAGTCCAGTTCTGATGCAGCTTTCAGGGGCCCTTATGTTAGACACCCCCATAAATCACTCCATCTAAGAAACTATACCCCTCAAAGTATTCAAAACAACACTTAGAAAGTTTGTTAACCCTTTAGGTGTTTCACAGAAATTAAAGCAAAGAAAAGGTGAATTTTAAAAATTTAATTTTTTTGCAGATTTTCAATTTGTATCCATTATTCACTGGAACACGGTAGATGAAAACAGGGAAATGCAACTCAATATTGATTCCCTAGTTTCTGCTGTTTTTAGAGATATCCCATATGTGGCCCTAGTGTGCTATTTGACTCAACCACAAGCCTTAGAGTAGGAGGAGCACCTATGGGATTTTGTGGTCTCATTTTCATTAGGATATATTTTAGGCACCATTCCTGGTTTGTGGACACCCTAAGGACACCCCTAGGTGTCTGTTTTGCTCTGCTGGGTTGTTTTGCTAGTTTTTGGATTTTGGCTATTCTTTCTGGTTACTTTCCCACTCTGTCCTTTGGTACCTCATTCTCCTGGTCTTACCTCGGCCCTTACAACTATTCTTTATTTGTTATCTGTGGCGTCTGTTTCTTGTTTGTCGTTTGTGTTTGGCACACATTTTACTAAGTACAACTCAGGAAGAGGTTCGAGTGTGGGGCCGCCCTTTTCAAGGCGGTTGCCCTTCCTAGGAAGGGTAAGCCAGGGCGAGACCAGGGCGTCCCTTACAAAGGGGTAATGTATCTCATTGAGGAGAGGCACCTTGTCAGTGTGTGGAGTGTGTGTTACTGGGTATTAGAATATCTGAAAAGGAAAGAGAAGAGAGACATCACTTCAGCAACATCTACTGGGTGTAGCAATCCTCCATTCACACTTGACTCCCTGAGCCATGCAAAGTGAAAAGGATTCAAGCCAAGCAGGTTTTGCTCATCTGCATACAGCTTGGGGTGTTACCCCTAATCAGTGTATCAGAGCAGAGATTACTGGCTGGCTACATGAGAGGTCTTGAGTGTGGCTCAGAAATAATGTATCACATTGGCGACAGTCACCTTATTGGCAGTTGGAGATTTATCGCCTTTTACACTCCACTGAGTATTTGAATGTTTCAAAAGGCTTAAGGGAAGAGAGCTGTTCTCTCCAGCGCCATCTATTAGATGTCACGTGACCTCCCGTATGTATAGACAATTCTGTCTCAAACTGTTTGCGAACTCTGTCAGCTCAGCGTTTTTGCTGTATCTTTAGTGCTGACTAATCATCATCTGGTGACCATGCAGCTATAATCTATCTTCTTACATATTTGTATCTCTATCTTGTTTTGTCCACTACTATAGTTTCTCCGAAGAACCATCAAAACACAGCAGGGAAATACATCAGGGTGTCGTTTTTTTATGTAGGCTTTTGAGTTTTTTTGCATGTTTAGAGCCCACAACCTCTCCAATATATTCCTCCTCCTTTCTTTTTAAAGTTACTTTTTGGTACACCAACTTGTCCACATGTACTAAAGGTCACATTAGTTGTGTAACACAACTGCATATGATCATTTATGTTTTCTTTTCCTACCTCCATGTATTTAATTGTGTAGTCCTATTTGAGATCATATTTGTCTGTTGATTATTTGCTAATTTATTCAAGCTCTTGTCTCTTAATTTTTAATATGAGTAAAAGTTACGTTTTAGCTCTGATTTTCTACATGTATTTGGATCTAATGCTGGGATAAATATTTTAGTTACTGTTTGTTGAGTGACTTAATGGAAGAATACTACCAATTTTGCCTACACGTGTATATATTTTTTTTCAGTTCTTTTGACAAACGTGAACAAATCTTCACAAATGATTGGCTAGAAAGGAATGTGTACCTGGCAATAATTTGGAGTGAGATACCGTCCGTTGTGTCTGGCAATGTCACCCATTATACGTAAGGCCTTGTCTTTCTTTTTTCGAATTAGCAGCCATCGGGGAGACTCAGGGATGAACCTGTAAATACACCACATAGAACAGTATTATATTTGCATTGAATTTCCATGAGAAGATTTTATTATATACCATCAGCTATAGTCCATTGAATGCAGATCCAAAATTTCAACAGAGAACTGAAAGATCTTTTCAAAAAGGATTTACATTAAAAAATCCACAGTATAGGTAATTTAAGATCACTGCTGGCCCTACTGCTGGTAACCACCACTAATCATTAACAACGATGTACAGAGTCTCCAGGTCCTTACCTCAAAACCAAAGTGAGGGGGAACTTGAAAGGAACAGTGATCCAGCATGTGTGTTTATATTTTAGTCAAAGTCAATGAAACTGGGCTCTGTTCTCGGCATTGCAATGAGGAGAAACAGTGGTAGTGGCCACAATGATCATACATTTATCACATATCCTGTGGTTAGGTGACACATGTCATCAGCAGAGGAATTTTTGTTACATCACAACTATTTTTTGATTGATGACCAATATTTTTTACAGATTGAGAAAGCACAGATGAGATTGAAATTTTCTCCTTCCTTAACTAATTTGTTTATGGCTTTTTGCAAGTTTCATTTTATTTTTCCAGCAATAACCATTTCATGGCTGAAGTCATCTGGTGTGGACGCTACATTGATGACAAGCTTTTGGTGAGGTGGGGCCATGTGGCATCCATACTGGACTTCGTCAGTTATATTAATGACAATAAATTTAATTTAGAATTTTTGGCACCAACACATCTGTTGTCAGTGAATTTTTTGGATGTAACATTAACCCCTTAAGGACTCGGGGGGGTTTTTTGGTGACATGTTCGTTTTTCCCTCCTCGCCTTCCCAGAGCCATAACTTTTTTATTTTTCCACCTACATAGACACATGAGGGCTTTATTTTGCGGGACAAGATGTACTTTCTAATGGTGTTACTCACTATACTATAGAATATACTGGAAAACTGCAAAAAAAATTCCAAGCGGGACAAATTGTGAAAAAAATGTATTTTCGCCATGTTTGCGGGGGTTTTGCTTTTATGGCGTTCAATCTTCGGTAAATATAATGTGTTATCTGTATTCTACAGGTTGTTACACATCTGGCAATACCAAACATGTAGGGTTTTCTGTTATGTTTTGGTACTGTAAAAAAATTCCAAACATTTTCAATTTTTGAAATTTGCACTATGGCGCCATTTTGTGTTTGGAATTTTTTTTCTTCTACGGTGTTCAGCGTACGGGATAAATGATGTTATATTTTTATAGATCGGACTTTTTCGGATGCGGCGATACCAAATATGTGTAACTTTTTTATTATTTCAATGATTTTATTTGTAAAATGGGAAAGGGGGGTGATTTGAACTTTTAATACTTTTTTTTTTGTACTTTAAAACTTTATTTATTTATTTTTTTACTGTAACATTTAGTCCCCCTATGGTGCTTGACCACTATGGGGCGCGATTGTTAATACAACCTAATGCATTGCATAGGCAATGCATTAGGGTGTACCAAATATGGCGGTTTCCCCACTTCCTGTCTGCGGACGGAAGTGGGGCAAACCGGCCAGTGTAAGTGACGGGAGCCTTCACTCCGTGTTACAAGCGCTTTAGGGATCCGTCTTGGGGTCCGCTCTGTTGGTCCCCAAGATGGATCTAACAATTAGCAGTGAGATTATCACTGCTCGCTGTGCTGAACACGGAGCGGCATTCACACGAGAGAACACAGTTGCGTGTTTCAATAGCGCAGCTGCGCTCCGTCTTGAGAAGAATTGCATGTCATTTCTTTCCAAGACGGAGCTGAGCTGCGCTATTGAAACACGCAGCTGCGTTCTCTCATGTGAACGCAGCTCCGTGTTCAGCACAGCGAGCAGTGATAATCTCACTGCTAATTGTTAGATCCATCTTGGGGACCAACAGAGCGGACCCCAAGACGGATCCCTAAAGCGCGTGTAACACAGAGTGAAAACTAACAGGCAACTCAGTTTTATCCAGAGTAAAAACTAAATTATGTAGGAAAACACAAGCGGGCAATACAGTTTTGGAAGCAGCATCATGTCTTCCCTACATGTTGTCCGATGTATCCCCACCGGGGAATGTATCAGAACAATAAGAGCCTGTTTTGACAAAGACATAATGTTACTTCAATATAATCAGTTGGATAGTAGACTCAAAAATAGAGGTTACAAGGAATGGATGTTAGACAGAGCTCGCAAATGTTTTAAAAAATCATCCACATCAATCCCTGCTATCAAATAAAAACATCATGATTCTGATCTTCACTGATCTTCACTCCTTTAGCTTCTTTACTATGGAAATAGTTAATAGGCCTAGTAGAGGAGGGGATTGGCAACATTCATTATACAACCGAGAGGCATTTTGGATATTTCAGCTAAATACACGTTTGTTTATTTTTTTTTGGTCTTTATATTAGATCAAATTTACTGTATATTTATTAGTTATTTTTGTTTATTTTGCTTTATATCATAATTATTATTATTTTTATATATTTTGTTTACTCCTGTGTTCTTTAATGCTTATTAGGTGCATTTTTATAAATATCCAGTCAGTCATTGGTCCATTTTTGGTTTTAAACCTTCTCATAATCACTTAACGAAAAGCTATGAGTAACAGCCTTATGGCTTAAAATATGTATGTAGGAAAAAAAGATTTTTCATATTTTCAACTTACAAGTGTGGCTGTGGATGTCTTACCCTTTTTTCAGTAAAAGAAATGTTTTAATTATACTTCGATCATACAAGTTTTTGAATGTTCAACACCTTTTTTAGTTCACTGTCTGTGAAATCCTTTTTCCCAACACATCTTCTCTAAGAATTAGGGCCCGTACCCACGGCAAAGAGCAAATACCGGTCGGATTACAACAGGCTCGTTGGGTCTCTGCCATGGTGTCCATTGTTGAGACGCAAAAAGGTTGTTGTGCTATTTTTTCCGTCTCAATGAAGGGCATCACAGGGGAAACTTGACAGACCCACTGTAATAGATAGGGTAGACTCGGGATTGTGGATGTCCATTGTGAAACAGATCAACAGTTTGCACCTCTGCGCCAGATGTTTCGAATGGAACCACTGATGCAGATGTGAACCTAGCCTAATGCTCATCTGTTGACCTAAATGTAAATAGAGACTTTAAAAGACATTGTCAAAGTAACAGATGTTTTAGAGTTGTATGGTTGTCTACTCTGATGCTTAGTAACTGGTAGTGTTTTTTATAACATAATTTACATATTGATTAATGGATCCTTGCATTTGTTTCTGAGAAATTAACACTGCTGCAGATTCATAGCACACTCCAGTATCTAAACAATCTAACCACAATTGACAAATGACTAGTGGTAACATAAATCAAATGATAACTGATCAAAGGAGTTTACAATTTTGGATGTATTCTTTGGTGCTTTTAATACACACGTTTTTTACAAAAACTATTAAGAAAATATGGTTATTTCATAAGAATATAATAAAAGACCACAAACCTTCTTAAACAAACATTCAGCGAATTTTTCCAACATTGAACCAAAAAACCTAACGGAGGTATCTGTTGATAAGTTAACTACCAGAGCTAAGTATCAGCTTAGATTAAAGTGAACTGGATAGCAAATGATGTGTTAGCTAACTCTGAATTAGAAATAAGCTTGACATTGCTTATGATTCAGTCCTGTAATATAAATCTAGAGATGTTGTATAAATGACATCACAAGAGGTAAACATGACATATTGCTGCTTTTATGAAATGCGGTCCTGGCAGACCAGCACACAGCTTCAGCCAGAATACTGTTCAACTGTATATAATTTATTTCCATGAAATTCCCATTAGATGCCAAACATCTGAAATGGCTAATGTTGAAAAATGACTAACTAAATAATGGCCAGAAATTGTCTCCTAGGAGGAGTTACCATATCACATCAAAAGACCAAGCAAACTACTGGATATTTTTCAGAGCAATGGTGCTGGGTGCCAAGAAGCCTCTTGGAATTAGCAGGATATTTTGATACATTTACAGTCTATCTCTGTCCTGAGTGAAAGAAAACATCCGTGTTAAACATGATGAAGCTTAGATGAATTATAATTATGGTGTACTTTTGTCTTTTTCCAGTAAATCTAGAAAGTCCCTTGGAACAAGAACAATTTTTAAACTTGCTGTTTACTACACATGCACACAAGGTCAAGCAAACTAACTATCCTTTTTATTCTATGGTCAAATAAAACTATTCAAAGAAATGTAACCTCTTGTACAAAACACACAGCACATCATAAAATCTGAAAATAGGGGTATAAACATCTATGAGTAGTGTTAGTGAAATTATACAGAGGCAAACTAGTACCACATAAAAGGGTTAAACTTTTAGGGCACGTCCCCATGGCACAGGATAAATACCGGTTGGTTTATCCGACCAGTATTGGTGCAGTTTTTGTGCCGTGCACACGGCTGCAGAAGAACGGCTTTTCTCCGTGATGAACGGAGAAAAGCCCCCCTCTTCACACTCACTTGTTCATATTCTGTCCGAAAACCGGATGAAAGAATGAACATGTACAATGTTTTTCGGGCGGCCCGTGGTCTGAAAAACCGCCGGGCGGAAAACCCATGCAGTGGGCACTGCTGCACGGGTTTTCCATAGCGGCCCATGTAAAAGTTTGCGGCCGGTTTTTCAGCCGTTTTGCAAAACCTCAAACCTTCTGAAAACTCGACCGCAAACCGGTGCCGTGGGGACATTGTCTTAATGGTCAGGTTCTTGTTCCTCTGGTTACTGATTTCTGAAGGTACACATTTGTTTATATTGTTTATATCAGTATGGTGACTGGGATGTTTGCTGTAACATTCTATCACTTAGTTTCCAGTGTCCTGTTGGATCCTTAAAAAATCCCCTAGGTTCTTTAGCCACCCACGACAATAATCAATTTGTTTTCTTAGTATTCAAATAATCAAAACAATGGTCAGATAAGTTGCTTTTCTCATCTTAATTAAATACTTTGAAAATGACTACTTAAATACCAGGTGATATGTGGCCAATTAATTCTTAGTAAAAGCAAAACAAAGATAATGTTAAGGTGACTACGTGCATAACGTGGAGAATGCCTTATTGTAAAATAAGTATACATAATTACCAGTAATAAAGAAGGAAGAGGAAGTTTGGCAGTGAAATGGCCAGCTGAATGCCCTGCCATGTAGGAATCAAGTAAGCTATGCCAGGAATGATCATTACACCCAAAGTGAAGAACATCTGAACCACAATACCAACGATACGTCTCTGTTTTGATCCCACCAGCTCTGTTACTGTGGAGAAAAAAAGAAAAACAAACCAATTATAAAGTGTAGATATGATACTATATACCCAACCTCCTGATATTTAAACTTCTAAATATAAGGTTTTTTTATCATTAAAAATCACTAAAAGCCCTCTATTTTTATACAAGAAAAACATACATAAAGTAAATATGTGTACTAAGTAAACTTAAGTCTGCTTTGAGACGGGTCATTGATCCAGGGATTTATTCTGATTGTCAAGTTGAAGTCATGAAAGGAATTTTCCCCTAAAATGAGGACAATTGGCTTCTACCTTATAGGTTTTTAGTCTTTCTCTGAATCATCACTATGGGATAATAGGCTGAACTAGGTGTACGTCTGTACATCTGTATACACTCCTCTATATCTATTTAAAACTGGTGTTTTGGTGCCAAGTTACAAAAATGGCTCATGTGAATTCATAGATGTTGTCTTATGTAACTATGTTTATAAATGAGTCCATACTTGACTTCAATGAGGTGATACACAAGACTTAACGGTTCATCATGATTAATAAAAGGTTGACATTTATTTGACAGGATAAAGAAGCACCAGTTAGGGTAGATTTATACTCTGCTATTCTTCTAAAGAGCCAACAAATGTTAGTCACTTGTAGTCTACAAGCTGTTAAACAGTTCTCCTAAAGGGAACCCATCAACTGTAATTTACTTAATGGGGTATTCCTGTTTCATTGATTAGCTTTAACCCATTTTTAAAATCTGACGTGCTGCTTCATATGAGAATAACTTTTTAATGCTTTTACCTATCGATGTGATTCAGAGACTGGTTTCTGATGACATGTTGTGCTTTAAGGTAGAAAGAAATGTTGGTCCATACGATACTTGTTTATTTGTGAAAAATATCAAAATGTTGTGAAAATTTGGAACAATTTTCCGTTTTCAAAGTTCAAAAATTTCTGCATGTGAGACAGATAGTTACACCACACAAAGTAGTTTATAACGAGCATCTACCATATGTCTTCTGTAAGTTGGAATCATTTTTTAAATGTATTTAACATTTTATAGGAATATAAAATATATAAATTTTATTTGAAAAATTGCAAACACTTTAAGGTGTGTTCACAGGGCAATGACAAAATACCGGTCGGATTATCCGACCAGTATTTTGTGCTTTTTTTGCATGGAAAGGGGGACAGGTTCCATCCGTGGTTTGCAGATTCAGCCGTTCTTCTTCACATTGAACTGTTCATGTTCTGCCCGAAAACCGGGCAGACGATTGAACATGTTCTAAGTTTTTTGTTACGCCGACGGTAAATCCGTGCAGTGTGAACTACTGCACGGATTTTCTATTTAAGTCTATCTAAAAGGTTGACAGTCGATTTATAGATGGTTTTCAAACCGAAAACCCATGCTGTTTGGATGGGTCCTTAGGTCACTTTAGTTTACACGTGGAACTGAGGGGCCTGTATATTAAATACCCCTATAAATCACCTCATTTAACAAACTATACCCTTCAAGGTATTTAAATCAACACTTAAAAAGTTTGTTAACTCTTTAGGTGTTTCACAGAAATTAAAGAAAAGTGGTGATCAAATATTAACTTTTTTTGCCTCCTTTTAATTTTAATCCATTATTTCATGGAAATTTAGTATATGTTAACAAAAAAAAAACCACAGCAATATTAGTTTTCCTAAATCTGCTGTTTTTAGAAACAATATGTGGCCCTAGTATGTTTATTGACTCAACCATAGGCCTCAGAATTGAAGGAGCACCTACTGGATTTTGGAGCTACCATTTTATTATGACATTTTGTAGGCACCATATCACGTTTGCTGACAGCTAAAAACTAAAAAAAAATCCATAAAAAGACCCCATTATAAAAACTACACCCCTCAAGGAATTTATCAAGGGGTGTAGTGAGTATATTGACCCCACAGCAGTGTCCCAGAAAATTTTAGAATTAGACTATGAAAATGAAAAATTACATTTTTACCAATACATTTTTTATGGTCACAAGGAATGTACCCCAAAACCTGTTGCTCAACAACATTTGGAACACATAGTGGGTCTCAGAAGGGAAAAGTGCTATTTGGCTTTGAGAGTACAGAATAAACTGGAGTGGTTGGAGGGCCTCATGTTGCATTGGCAGAGCCCCCCAAGTTCCAGAACAGAGGAAATCCCCCAAAAGTGACTCTATTTTGGAAACTACACCCCTCAATAAATTCATCTAGGTGTATAATGTGCATTTTGACCTAACAGGCATTTCACAGAGATTTTTAGAATCAGGTTGTAAAAATGAATAATTAAAATTTTTCCCAAAGAATGCACTATTAGTTCCAAATATTTCATTTTCACAAGAAATGCAGGAGAAAAAGCACCCCAAAACCTGTTGCCCATTTTCTTCTGAGTGAAGCTTTACCCCACACGTGGTCATAAAGTACATTTGGGACATGTGGTGAGTCTCAGAATAAGCTGGAATGGTTGGAGGTCCTCATGTTGCATTAGCAGAGCTCCCCAAGTTCCAGAACAGGGGAAATCCCCATTTTGGAAACTATACCCTACACCTTTTCCCTATAACATCGGCACTTCTTGCGCAAAAGGGAAAGTGTCTCCTCATTCTAAGGACACCCCACATGACATTTTAGTATTTATCTGGCCCCCTTCACATGCTTTAGAGGAGACATAGCAGCCATCTGCTTGGCACGCCTATTTTGGTGAATTACACAGCATGTGCTGACAATTGCGCATGCAGTGATGTGAACTGAAATTCTGAAACAACCAAAAGTGACCCCATTTTAGAAAGTACAATGCTCAAGGAACAGTTTAAAGGATGTCATTAAAATTTTAACCTGGTGGCTTTATAAATTTAATTCTTAGATATTATTTTGCAGTAAGTTGGAGAAAAACCTCAAACTGAGATTTTTCCGGATCACGCTATGTTATCACACAATAAAATCTGTGTAAGGTTTGGTGCTTTGAGGAACAGTGCAGATACAAAAAGGGTAAAAGAATGCTAAAACTAGTAATCCATGAATGAATGGTACAGTTTAAAGGGGTTGTCTGACTACATTGATTCATCTTAACCCAGTCCTGTTTTCTCCATTTCATTTTTGAATTTGGGGGGGTGTTTACAGTAGAAGCCAAGTCTGTAGCTATAGCAACCAGTGCTGGCAGCCTTTCAGGGGAGATCAAACAGGTCTGTAGCTATAGCAACCTGAGGAGCTGATGCAGCCCATACAAGAGGGGGTATCTCAGAGTAGGTAGGACACTGTTAATGGACACATATTGAAAAGTGACTTGTTTTACCAAGATCTTTAACATGAAAAGCAATCCTTGTAGTGAGACAACCCCTTTAAAGTTCTCTTTTATGCAGAGGCCTGGTTTATCAGGGCAGGTTTCACAATGGTATGTTGTTTCTAATTCCCCTTTTTGTAGCAGACTCTGCACTTTTTTGTGTCCTTTTTTCCCTTTTCAGCAATGGAGGGGATTTCATTAGGGAAATGTTGCCCTGGTACAATACAGGGGATGTTAGAACCAAAAGTGCTGGGGACTTCTCACTGGACCGCCAATGCAAGGTACTGGACACAATTGGACAGTGATGGGCACGGGATTTTTACTATAAAAGGCTGCAATTGGCTGTTCTGATTTGAACAGCCAATCATAGCGATCACCGTTGCAGGTAGAGGAGGGCACTTCTGCCCCTGTGGGCGTGGAGAGGAAATGCTCTGCTGCCAGGAACAGCAGCCAGGACGTACCATTACGTCCATTTGCAGGAAGTCACTTCCCGCTAGAACGTACAGGTACATCCAATGTCGGGAAACGGTTACACATAAAGGCAAAGGTAGATAAGATCTGTTCCTAACTCTTATCTCCAACTGTTGCAGACAAATTTACCTAGTTACTGGCCACCTCTATCTGCTCTTACAGGCTAAAGCAGTGGTCAGGATGATGACTCACTCCGTGCTGTGCTCCTTGCTTAAAAGACTGGAGCTCAGCCTAGCAGGCTCAGCTAGGAACAGTAGAGATGATGGGCGGTATGTATGAAAGGGGCTGCGCCAGGAGTCTGGTGTATTTTCAGCCCCATTCACATTAGTGTAATGCCTCCCGTACGCCTGTATCAGGCACAATACAGAAGGCAAGCAGAACTTTGTAATGCACCTGATTTCGGGGGGCGTGCATGAGGCGGGGCGCACTAGAACCGTACAAAGCTATAGATTTATAACTTCAGTACGACAATTCTAGGCGCATTATTGCTGGAACAGGTAAACCCCTTTCAAAGAGGTTTACCTGAGCCAGAAATGTCGTACAAGCGCTAAAATGCACTAGATTTATGACCCGCTGTATGTGTATCACTACTGTAGAACCAGCCACAACCTAACCAGGAAGTGTGAGCCTGGAGCTGGCTGCAGCTCTGTAAAACAGTATGATGAGAAAACCCCTTTAGCCCCTTACTGATGGAACCAGTATTGACATCCAAGGTTGAGCCCCATGTGTCACTTTACATGGGAATAACTTTTTGATACTTTAACCTATCCATATGATTCAGAGATTGTATTTCGTGACATATTGTGCTTTAAATTAGTAAGAAATTTTGGTACATACAATTCTTGAAAATTTGTGAAAAATATCAAAATGTTGTGAAAATTTCGAAAAATATGTGATTTTCAAAATTACAAAGTTTCTGCATGTTAGACAGATAGTTATTCCACACAAAATAGTTTATAACTAGCATGTCAGGGCTAGGCAGCACTTGGTTTCAGGGAGCAATGTTCTGCAGCAGCTGATCAGTGACCCCACCCTGATACACATTCTGCTGGCAGCTCTGTGAGTGACAGAGGCCCAGCCACTCCGGACAGGGGGCGTGTCGCACCAGCCAATAGGAGGACCCAGAGGCCGCTCCAATTAGCTACAGGGGCGGTATCCAGGAAACACATTTAAACTCCCTGCAAGATGAGTGCTGTGCCTGCGAAATTCTCCTGGCTGCCTAATTACTTGTTTTGTATTTTTTATTTGCTTCTCTGTATACCTGACCTCGGCTTGTTCTCCTGACTCCGGCTTGTCTTCTGTTTTTGTACCTCGCTCCCGTTCGTGTTTGACCTCGGCTTTTTTACGTTTATCCCTCTGGTTCTGATTTGTGGCTTGGCGTTCCTGATTTGATATTGACCGGACTGTTTGACGATTCTTCCTCCTGACGGTCCCCCGCACTCTAGCAGCGCAGGGACTGTCGCCCAGTTGACAACTGCCGCCTAGGGCAGCATGTCAAGTAGGCAGGGACAGTGGACTGGGTTCCAGGTCAGGGCTCACTGCACCTCCCATGATGTGACATTGCATCTACTATATGTCTACTGTACATTGGCATAATTTTTTAAATGTCTTTTTATCTTTTTACAACATTGGAGGGCTTACAAATAGTAGTCATTTTACAAATTTTTTTTACACACCAGTCCAGTTATGATGTGGCTTTGAGGAGCCTGTATGTTAGATACCCCCACAAATGACTTAATCTAAGAAACTACATCCCTTAAAGTATTTAAAAGTATTAAGGAAGTTTGAAAATTTCAAACTTTAACTTTTTTATCAATTTTCCACTGGAACACAGTAGATGTGAACAGGGAAATCAAGTCAACATTGATTCCTCCAATTCTGTCATTTTTAGAGATATCCTATATGTGGCTCTAGTACGCAATTTGGTTCAACCACAAGCCTCAGAATCGGAGGAGCACCACTAGACTTTGGGGTCTCATTTTCATTACGATTTTCTTTAGGCACCATTTCAGGTTTGTGGACACCGTAAAGTGCTAAAACTTAATAAACACCCCTAAAATGACCCCATGTTGGAAACTACACAATTTAAGTAATATATCCAGGGTTGTAGAGAGTATATCGACTCCACAGGTGTTTCACAAATTTCTTTAGAGCTATGCTGTGAAAATGAAAAAAAGTTTTTTCAACAATATGCAATTTTAGCTGAAAATGTTTCATTTTAAAAAGGAATTCTGTGAAAAAAGCATCCCAAAATTAGTTAAGCAATTTCTTCCAAGTTCGGAAATACCCTATATGTGGATGCAAACTGCTGTTTGGGCACATGGCAGGGTGTTCAAGGGAAGGAGCACTATTTTGCTTTTGGAAGAAAGATTTTGGTGGGTGACATGTCGCATTTGCAAAGGACACAAAGTGCCAGAGCAGGTGAAACCTTCCAGAAGTCACCTCATCTTGGATTCAACACCCCTCTTAGATCTCATCTAGGGGTGTATTGTGCATTTACAGTTCTAACATTGTTTTTGGGTTTCATTTTTACAGCGGTATAAATGACAGAATTATTTTACTATGCCGGTCGGTAACATTACAATGATATAAATTTTATATTTTGTTTGTGTTTTATTACTTTTACACAATAGAAATGTGTTAATAAAAAATTGCATTTTTATGTTGTCATAGTCTGACAGCTATAACTTTTTTATTTTTCTGTATATGGAGCTGATTAAAGGCTTTTTCTATGAGGAAAAATGTTACAATTGGTACCACTTTGGTGCTTATATAACTTTTTGATAGCTTTTTATTATATTCTATGTGATGCGGTATGAATGAAAATCACAATTACATGACTGTTTTTTTTTTTTTTATGGCATTCGTTGTGCGGGTTAAATAATGTGACAGATTTACAGGCTAGGTCATTACGCACATGGCAATACTAAATAAACATACTTTTTTATTTTTGATCTTTTTTGGGATGATTAGCGTTTGTAAAAGGTGGAGTGCGTGTTTTTATTTTATTTTTTGTGTTTTACTTTTTTTTACTTTTCACATTTTATACTTGTATCAGTGATCTTTAGATCACTGTTACCAGTGCATAGCAGTACTGCTATCCATAGCAACTGTCAATCACTATACATGGCAAATCTCCCATGGCACGACTCGGCATAGTGATATCACAGGCAGCCCAGAAGCCTTTGTTAGGCTCCCAGGTTGCTAGAAAGCCATCGGCAGCCGTGAATACATAGAAGCAGTGTCTTTCCCTTAGCTGGTGCAATTGATCAGTGATTGGCAGTAAAGGGGTTAATCATCCATGGGTGACGTGAGCTCCAGTCGTGGCCAACACAGCATGGGGTCATACATACAGCTGATCCCATGCTACACTCATGCGGGCCCCACTTGTGAGTCCATTTGTGGGTAATCACATCCCACTATAACGTACAGGTACATCCAATGTGGGGAAGGAACTAAAGAGGACGAATAATGTTTTCCCCCATTAACCCCTTAATAACATTTGATGTAAATTTCCGCAGTCCCACTACATAGGTGGCACGTGTTGGCTGCTAATTGCAGCTGGCACTCGCCAGTAACAGCCGACTCCGTTTCCTGATGTTTAACTCTTTATACTCCGTGGATGCTGATCGGCTAACATGACAGCTGGAAGCCTTATGAAGGCTTCCATCGGCGCTATGTTTCCTATTTTACTACTTCTTGCCCAAAGCAGGAAGTAGTAAAACCGCCATCTTTGTTCACCTTTCTGTATTGTGTATACAATGCAGAAAGGTGTACAAATGATAGCGCCCCCCTGTGGTCAAGTACCCTATGGGGACTCAACGTACAAGAGAAAAAAAAATGTTTTTAAAGTGTAAAAAGAAAAAAAAGTATTAAAAGTTAAAATCACCTTTCCTTTTGCTGATTTCCTTAAAAATAAATAAAAAAATTACACATATTTTGCGTTACTACATCTGTGAAAGTTCGGTCTAGTAAAATATAACATCACTTATCTCACATGCTTAACACCGTAGAAGAAAAAAATTCCACATCATTTCACGTCCGCTATAAATCTGAATAAAAGTGATCAAAAAAGTCAAATCTATCCCAAAAATATTTTTCAGTCCACAAAAAAATGCACCCTCACTCAGGTTCATAGTGCTATGCAGATGAAAAAATAAAGCAGTTATGGCTCTTGGAAGGAGGGGAAGAAAAAGCAAAAGTAACCAAAACAAAATGCTCTGTCCATAAGAAGTTAAAACATTTGTTTTCATCTGCTGGTTTCTTTCTCTCAGGACTAGCACATCTACAGTCCATGCTGACCCAGCAACAGTTACTAAGGCCATGTTCACACGGCTAACTGTGGGACGGATTCAGCCCGTAATTACGCGCCGGAGTGCGCCAATTACGGGCTGAATCCGTCCCTGTAACTACGGTAATCCACAGTTCTCATAGAGAACTATGGATTACGTCTCCTCTCCCTGCATGTGAATTACCAGCGGCACGTATACGCCGCTGGTAATGATTCTCTATGGGCCGGCGAAGTGCCGGCCCCCCGCTCCCTCCCCCGCTCCCGCCCCGCCCCCGGCCACACGGCGTAACTGCGGGGCGTAATTACGTCCCGCAGTTAACCCGTGTGAACATAGCCTAAGGGCGACATGTGTGAATCCTGGCGCTGACAGGCCAGTTCTAAATCACATTAAGACAGTGTAGAAAGCACCAGAATGTAGGAACAAGTTCTTCTGCAGTTCATATATACAGACCCATTGTTGTGCCAATATGACAAGTCAGGCTCAGGCAGACCACCTTTAACCTGGTCTGGCTGCTCTAACTGTTCTGCGCCTAGATTTGGTGTAAAAGAATCATAAATCTTTGGCGCACTGAAAAGTGTCTTTTGCGCAATACAAAGGGACTTATCACGACAAAGTTTGGATTTCACCTGTTTATATTTTCTTTTTGGCTAAAAGTACACTCGAAAACTGGTGCATCTCCATTCATACATGTCACCCTAAGTCTCTCCGTCTCTTTACTAGCTCACCACCTTGTCTGATGATAGCTGTTTCCTGGCCCTCTGGCACTACTCCCTAGGTTTTCTTGTCTCAGATCTCAGCCCTCCGACAAGGTGTCTTTTTTCGTTGGCCACACTTGGGCCTTTTCCTGTGTACCTCACCTATACACTATTTTCTCCTCCAGAACATAATGAAAGAGCTCTGCCAGCCCTGATTTACTGCCAGTATAAGGTGCTGCCTTAACCTCTGTCTAAGACTTCTGTCTTTGCCTTGGCAACACATATTTATCTTCTTCCGTCCATCCTCTTGACAGACATTGCTAATCTTGAGGGGGTTGAGGATAAAGAATTCACAATGCCTTACAGTGAACGCCCACAGGATAGATTTGCTGCAGATTTTCTGCAAGGATTCTGCTGTGGATTACAGTATCAGCCATGTGGATGGGATTTTACAAATCTTATACCCATGTGTTGGAAATTATCTATGTGAAAAATTTTCTTGTGGATTTTTAAATCTGCAATACGTAAATTTCTATTGTGGATTTACATCGTTCTTTCCTTAATGATTGGAATGTGCATCAAAATCTGTGGACTGTTGCAGATTTTTACCTACAGATTTTGTGTAAAATCTATCCTGTGTGTAAGCTATTGCAGCTTTGCATTGGTATAAATGAAAAAAATGAACGGAACCTTTTTTTTTCAAAACTTGCTACCGACACGCCAGTTCTAAATCAATATAGAGTGTAGACTGCGACAGTATGTATGAAACTGTTGTATGTGGTATGCCTTGCATAGAATACCTTTGGCACGTATTACATCTTTGGCGCATAGCACATTTTTGGCGCATAGCAAAGCATATCTTTGGTGCATAGCACATCTTTGGCATTTTCAAAAATACAGTGTCTGGTGTAAATGTTGGCACAGGACTATTGATTCTACATCTATAGAACAGGGCTAGAGCAAGGTGCACCAAAAAGAGGCACAGCCGTTCATACATGTCGCCCAAAATCTTTATTGTATTATTTCTTCATTTAAAAGTAGCACAGTGTTGTACTGTGCTAGCCTTAGAAAGCAGTAGAGAGTACACAAATCAGCCTTTACTTTCTAGAGGCTAACTGACATGCCCGGATAACACAATGGAGTGATATCATTGCAATTTTAGAGTGAAATTTCGATTGCCTTTATCATCTGGACTTTTCTACATGTTTTCTCTGAAATTGCAATAGTGGAGTTACCTTTGAAGACATAAAGTTTGTGGCTTCATGAAGAAAAAGGTGTTGGTCATTTAAAAAGATATCTGTTGGGGCTCAGACTTGTCTTCTTTCTCACTTAGGCTAGGTTCACACGGCTTAAATGCAGGGCGTAATTACGCCCCGCAATTACGTCGTGTGGCCAGGGGCGGAGCGGGGGCGGGTGCAGTGGGCCGGAACCTCGCTGGCCCATAGACTTGCATTACCAGCTGCGCTTATACGCCGCTACTAATTCACATGCCAATTATCTCCCCGCCCAGCGGATTCGCCGAGCAGGGAGAGGAGACGTAATCCATAGTTCTCATAGAGAACTGTGGATTACCGTAATGACTTGGACGTATTCCAGCCGTAATTTGCGCACTCCGGCGCGTAATTACGGACTGAAATACGTCCCATTTTAAGCCGTGTGAACATAGCCTTAAGAACAAGGCAGCTCTAGCAGTAGAAGAAGACCTATATAAAACCTCTCTCTCTAATGTTTTGACCCATGGCTTCTGTTCAAGGAAGGCATACTGGACAGACGCTACCATAGGTTGGTGTAACACAGGCAGCATGCCAAACACAGAGTCTGTGAGGTGAAAACATCTCTGCCTGCTGCTTGCTAAACAGTAGACCTGGCAAACTTTGAACTGTAGGGTGAAGGGAAAGCAGACATTTCAGGCAGGCAACAGTGGAGACAAATCTCCCTAACATGTTATATGGCCAGTGTTCTAGTCAATTGTTGTTGTGTGCTACTGAAGCCAAAAAAACACCCAAAAGGAGTGAGCTCATGAACCCATTGTAGGACATAAAAGGCAATTTGTTCCTGGTGGAGAGCTCCAAGCAGCAGGATCAAAGAAACTGTGGCACAGCAGAAGCTATAGAAAACAGCTTTTCATGCTGCTTAACAAGAATCCATTACCAGGGGGCCAATACCTGATGAATGAAGTTACTGACAGCCCCAGAATGGCTTGAGCTGGGATTCAGAAAAAGTCAGAATGAAAACAATATCATGGCCTCAAAAAGGTCATGGTACAGAACAAATATCCTCTTGACACTGATTTACGAGCTTTTTGTTCAAATACAGGGAGTGAAGATTTGTAGCAAATTTAATATAAGAGTTGCCTACGATTTGATGTACATTTGGAAAAGAGACTAATGGAAGACAGCATTCAACACAATGGACATCTAGGGCGACATGTATGAACGAGGCTCAGCACAGTTCGCTATATTTTTAAACAGGTGCACTCCAATATCAGACGCATTACAGTGCGCCCGTGGCACTTTGTAAATCGTCAGAGATTAGGGGCGTGCTTGAGGCGTGTTACACCACAATTGTATGATTCTACACATTTATAGCTTCAGTATGGCAAATCCAGGCGCATTACTGCTGGAACAGGCAGACCACTTTAAAAGTGGATTACCTGAGCCAGAAGTGTCGTTTGGAGCTAGAAAAGTCACAGAAAAGAAAAAACCCCTATTAAAACATACACTTTAATTACAATTATTAAAAATGAATATCATTTTAGAAACCCTATACGATAACCACATTAATGAAGAATATATAGATAAAATTCAGGGAGTCATCGTTGCTGGGTCAAAACATAAGCACAAGTTTACATAGATAAATAATCACTTGACTGATAGAAATTGTTTTACTCACAATACCGTCGTCCAAGCAGCCACTGGATTTTTGGAACAAATAAATTAATCGAGTACTGCCCCTATTAAGTCCCTGTATCATCTTAAAGAAAGAGAGATCAACTGGGTCATCGCCCCAAAAAGGGCAGCCCCGCTCACGATAACTATCCCTCTCAGGCCCTGGTGTTGCCCTTACAAAGATAACTTGACACTCATGGCGAGAAAAAATGCAACAAAGCACATACAAATACCAGTTACAGAAGCAACAGCTTCCGACGTGTATCCCCTAGTACAATAGGTTCGTCAGGGGAGAAACTATACAGTTGTCTAATGTTGCACAAAAGTGTCAAGATGATGGACACCAAAGCTGTATGGACCACACCACATACCTTTGCCTGGTCACATATAAAGCGTCCTAACTCCTTTCATCATCTGGATTCCTAAATTGAAACACCTGTGAGTACTAATTCAACAATGGTGTTGTATATAATTTGGCGTCCTTAGCACATCTACTGCGCGTGCGTCCACAAAATTTGCCCTCGATACAACTACTACGCATCCACATGGTTACTATTACTCATGCCTCAGTCTCTTCATATGCGCCTACGACCACATATCTATTTATAGTGACGCAATGGAAAACAAACTACGCATGAGTCCTTTTTCTAATATGCACCTCACACCATATTACTCTATATTGAAGCGCAGCAAAAAAGAAATCTGCGCATGTGTCTGTCTCCCTATATGCTCCTGCGATCACATATCTATATAAAGGGATGCAATAGAAGACAAACTGCACATGCGTCCGCTTTTAGATATGCGACTCAGACCGTAATATTAAATATTGAAGAGTGGCTAATAAACTATGCACACCCTAATAAATACAAGTTAAAGTGTGGCGTAACATTGTAATCACGCACCACGCCTGTCCTCAACAGATAAAACTTCATTATCACTACACCATGTGCTTTTGAATCGATAAAACGTTATCACTAGCATTCAAAGTTAGGAACCACACATAATAGATGAGCAATATAGTAATGCATCTCAATCTTTTAAGGGGCAATAGCGATAACAATAGCAAATTAGATATAATAATATTTATACAAAATCTATCGCCCTAAATAAGCGCAATCTAAAAGATATATAATAGATAATATATCATATATATATATTGATATATATATATAGATATATATATAGATATATATATATATATATAATTTGCATACAGTGTATATATACTTCACAAATCACCATTTATATTATACATGTATTAAACGTCATATGCATTATACATAAAATAATGGATGCCAATAGAGAAATAGAAGACATGCAGATGTAAATGGAATATTATTATAACTTAAGCATGATTAGGTATCCAAATAATTAGGTAACAAAGGTGGTAGTATAAAGGTTATCAGAGCCACCTAGATAAAAGAGGTAAAGAAGAAATTGATCCGATATCCCATATCCGTCACTACAAGAGTAGATAACCAAATCAAAAAGGACCTGTCATTTATAGAAAGCAGCCAAAACATAGCACTTCATTCAATCCGTTTGGACTCACGGACCCTAACCTATGGATCCATTCTACTTCCTTGCGCAAAACCCTATTGTCAAAATCACCTTTCTTGGGGAGGACAAATCACCTCAATGCCCAAAAAAACTTGGGACATGTAGAATTACCTCCATGATATTCCCAAACATCCCTCACCACAGGTGCATTTCTCCTATTCCTCACATACCCCAGGTGTTCACCAACTCAACGACGTAGTTGTCTAATCATCTTTCCCACATAAAATAGGTGACACGTACAAAAGTAAATAACTCCCTCTGATCTACAGTTGGCAAAGTCCCTGAGAAAATATTCTCTCCCATTTTTATAGCCTGTAAAGGACTGACATTTGAATGGACACGCCACACAATTCTCCCCACATTTATAGGTAAGGTTTCCTGTCTAACCAGGTACCCACCTTTTCTGATCTAGTATAGTGACTATGTGTAAGCCTATCCCTTAGAGACCTTCCCCACCGATATGCAATAAGTGGATTAATGGGCAGTATGTCCCTTATCTTTATTTTTTAGAGGGGATGAGAGGGAACCCCTTATGGACTACAGAATACAGATCTTTCCCTGTACTGAAGACCGAATGTACTACAAAAGTGCTTAGTGGCCTTCAATCCCCACTGCTGGGGTCTACTGTTATACAGTGCCTCAACATCTATCGATGCCAATATAGTCTCACTTTCTATGGTAACCCCTTAAGCTTAAGTAGTAAATCAGATGTATCGTTGTATCGTGGATATAGAAGGGCAGAGAAGTCACAAATTTCCGCAAAACTTGGTCCACACATACACTAGCTCCTTGCGTCAAGGAATTTATCCCAGAGGCAATGGGTCTCCCCCTCAAGGGACTAATTCCCTAATGTATCTTCAGAAGTACGTAGAAGGTTGGTATCATAGGACAGTGGGTCAACATATACTCTTTCTCTGAAATAATGCCTTTATTCAATGCATCCACAGCAATATCCTCAAGTTGATTCATAAACACCTCTGTAGGGTCTTTATTAAGAATTGCATAGCATGTTCTATCACCCAGCTATCTATAGAACATTTCAACATATTGAACATGGTCCAGAATGACTGTATTTCCACCATTGTCGGAGGATTTGATTATTATAGTCTGATCCTTCTCTAGGGCAATAAGTGACTCCATCTCAACTGTTGTCAGGCTTACACCCTTTAAACTTCAAATGAGTTAATTTTTCCATTTCATTTAGTACAAGTTTAAGAAAAATATCAATCTCTGGGCAATCTATTTCCGAAGGCATCCTCCTAGATTTAGGACCAAGATCTGTACCAGGTCCATTATTTATATTTTCTTTCAAGAGTTCAGATAAAATCCTTATGCCCTCTAAATCCTCTGGAGAGACACCCAATTCTTGAGCCTCCTGTACCTCTCTGGATTTAAAAAATTTGTGCCATTTAAGTTTGCAGATAAAGACATGTAAATCCTTTGTCCATGTAAACTGGTTAAATCTTGTCTCTGAGATAAAGGAAAGATCCTTAGACAGTACACTTATTTCCCCTTCTGATAGTACACATTGTTATAGATTAATAATATCATTATTTTCATCTGCCCTTAGGTTGGTCTCTTCTGTAGTCCATAAGGGGTTCCCTCTCATCCCCTCTAAAAAATAAAGATAAGGGACATACTGCCCATTAATCCACTTATTGCATATCGGTGGGGAAGGTCTCTAAGGGATAGGCTTACACATAGTCACTATACTAGATCAGAAAAGGTGGGTACCTGGTTAGACAGGAAACCTTACCTATAAATGTGGGGAGAATTGTGTGGCGTGTCCATTCAAATGTCAGTCCTTTACAGGCTATAAAAATGGGAGAGAATATTTTCTCAGGGACTTTGCCAACTGTAGATCAGAGGGAGTTATTTATTTTTGTACGTGTCACCTATTTTAAGTGGGAAAGACGATTAGACAACTACGTCGTTGAGTTGGTGAACACCTGGGGTATGTGAGGAATAGGAGAAAGGCACCTGTGGTGAGGCATGTTTGGGAATATCATGGAGGTAATTCTACATGTCCCAAGTT
Source organism: Phyllomedusa bahiana (assembly GCA_025379985.1). Taxonomy (NCBI): domain Eukaryota; kingdom Metazoa; phylum Chordata; class Amphibia; order Anura; family Hylidae; genus Phyllomedusa; species Phyllomedusa bahiana. The sequence goes on from JAODAL010003654.1 coordinate 96,165, forward strand.
TTTGGTCATTGAGGTGATTTGTCCCTCCCCAAGAAAAGGTGATTTTGACAATAGGGTTTTGCGCAAGGAAGTAGAATGGATCCATAGGTTAGGGTCCGTGAGTCCAAACGGATTGAATGAAGTGCTATGTTTTGGCTGCTTTCTATAAATGAAAGGTCCTTTTTGATTTGGTTATCTACTCTTGTAGTGACGGATATGGGATATCGGATCAATTTCATCTTTAGCCTCTTTTATCTAGGGTGGCTCTGATAACCTTTATACTACTACCTTTGTTACCTATTATTTGGATACCTAATCATGCTTCAGTTATAATAATATTCCATTTACATCTGCATGTCTTCTATTTCTCTATTGGCATCCATTATTTTATGTATAATGCACATGACGTCTAATACATGTATAATATAAATGGTGATTTGTGAAGTATATATACACTGTATGCAAATTATATATATATATATATATATATATATATATATTTAGATTGCGCTTATTTAGGGCGATAGATTTTGTATAAATATTATTATATCTAATTTGCTATCGTTATCGCTATTGGCCCTTAAAAGATTGAGATGCATTACTATATTGCTCATCTATTATGTGTGGTTCCTAACTTTGAATGCTAGTGATAACGTTTTATCGATTCAAAAGCACATGGTGTAGTGATAATGAAGTTTTATCTGTTGAGGACAGGCGTGGTGCGTGATTACAATGTTACGCCACACTTTAACTTGTATTTATTAGGGTGTGCATAGTTTATTTGCCACTCTTCAATATTGAATAGTACGGTCTGAGTCGCATATCAAAAAGCGGACGCATGTGCAGTTTGTCTTCTATTGCATCCCTTTATATAGATATGTGATCGCAGGAGCATATAGGGAGACAAACACATGCGCAGATTTCTTTTTTGCTGCGCTTCAATATAGAGTAATATGGTGTGAGGTGCATATTAGACAACGGACTCATGCGTAGTTTGTTTTCCATTGCGTCCCTATAAATAGATATGTGGTCGTAGGCGCATATGAAGAGACTGAGGCATGAGTACTGGTAACCATGTGGATGCGTAGTAGTTGTATTGAGGGCAAATTTTGTGGACGCACGCGCAGTAGATGTGCTAAGGACGCCAAATTATATACAACACCATTGTTGAATTAGTACTCACAGGTGTTTCAATTTAGGTATCCAGATAATGGGAGGAGTCAGTATGTCCTTTTTATCTTCATCAGACTGTAAGATGTTCCAATATTAACTGATGATCCTTCAGCTGATTTATCATCAAACGTCGCAATTATTCTTATAGGACCACTCTTCTTCCCTTTTCCATCCTTGGGGATCAGGAGTTTTTGTCTGTCCTGTTCATGAGCATATTGGAAGGCCTCTTGCCTAACCTTTTAGAGATACCCTCGATCTTGGAAACGTGAGTCCAGTTCCTGCGCCTGTTTGTAAAAAGTCTCTTCGTGAGCACAATTTCGCCTCAGTCTCAGGAACTGTCCCCTTGGGATTCCCTTTTTCAAAAGGACAGGATGAAAGCTAATCCAAAGGAGCAGACTGTTTGTGGAAGTAGGTTTCCTGTAGATTTTTTGTACTTAGGGTACCACTACTGATTTTAAGATTTTCCATATCAAGGAAAGACCGTTTCAACGTGTCCATTTCAAAAGTAAACCTTAAGCTCACTTCATTCTGATTAAGGATAGATGCACAATCCTTGAAGGTCTCAATAGGGCCATTCCATAGGACAAAAATGTCATCTATGAAACGACCCCAGAACAATGCTCTTGATGTCCACTGCTCCTTATCATCTGTAAATACTATTCTCTCCCCCCATCAGGCCAGGAGTAAATTTGTATATGTGGGAACACAAGGGCCCCTCGTAGTTGTACCCCGAGCTGGTGGAAGATTTTACTATCAAAGAGAAAGGAATTATGATGTAATATAAAGTCCAGCAGCTTTATGATGACATGTCAATTCATATGTCAAACTAAGTTCTTTATAGACTATAAAAATGGGAGAGAATATTTTCTCAGGGACTTTGTCAACTGTAGATCAGAGGGAGTAATTTACTTGTGCTTTTGTACGTGTTCCCTATTATATGTGGGAAATATGATTAGACAACTACGTTGTCGTGTTGGTGAACACCTGGGGGATGTGAGGAATAGGAGAGAGGCTTCTGTGGCGAGGCATGTTTGGAACTATCATGGAGGTGATTCTACATGTCTCAAGTTTTTGGTTATTGAGGTGTTTTGTCCCTCCCCAAGAAAAAGTGATTTTGACAATAGGGTTTTACGCAAGGAAGTGGAATGGATCCATAGGTTAGGATCTGTGAATCCAAACGGCTTGAATGAAGCGCTAAGTTTCGGCTTCTTTCTATAGTTTCTCCCCTGATTAACCTATTGTACTAGAGGAAATGCGTCGGGAGCTGTTGCTTCTGAAACTGGTATTTGAATGTGCTTTGTTGCGTTTTTTCTGGCCATGAGTGTCAAGTTATCTTTGTACGGGTGACAGCAGGACCTAAGAGGATTAGTCATCGCCTTTTTGGGGCAATGACCCTGTTGATCTCTCTTTTATAGGATGATAACAGGGACTTAAAGGGGATTTGCCGAGACAAAGATTCTTACCTTTCAGCTTAGCCCAGGCAGAATGTCAACAAATCACGCTGAGTCATGAAGCTGCAGTGGTGAGAGGGAGAGGGGAGGGGGGAGTGAGGAATCCAAGGGAACGTCTCAAAACTTAAGTGAACTAATAAACAGTACAACAGTGGATTCAATACAGCAAGACAGCCTCAGACTGCACTGTCAGGAGAAACCTTATCTGCTAAGAAGCTAATGTAATGTAAACAAATCACGGAGCTGAAAGAAACAGAGACGCACACAGACACACACAGCCAGAGCACAGAGCTGCATAAGGGGATCATGTGACATGTTCACTCAAATAATCAAACTATAACTTGTGAATTCTGTATACAAAAGAGAACACCTATTCTACACAGCAGCTTGAAAGCTTCTTCATGTTCTCTGTCATCAGATAAAGCAGGGATCTAATAACACTACAGCTAGTTATTCTGTATACAAAAGAAAACATATTGCTACCCGGTGCCTTAAAAGACCATTCATTTTGCCTGTCATCAGAAAAGAGGTGATTCACGCAAGCGCGGCCTTTCAGCTCCTGGGTCGTGACTAGGGGAAGCTTTGTGGTAACCAAGGGGGATTGAGAAATGCTGTAGCTCTCAGAGTTTTCACTTTTTTTAATCACATATATTTAGAAAAGTGATTAAATACCCATTTTGGAGGTTCCCATGTCAACATTACATGGTGGCAAAACCCCTTTAATAGGGGCAGTACTCCATTTATTTATTTGTTCCAGAAATCCAATGACGACAGTATCGTGAGTAAAACAATTACTATCTGTCCAGTGATTATTTATCTATATAAACTTGTGCTCATATTCTGACCCAGCAACGATGGTTCCCTGAATTTTATCTATATATTTTTCATTCATGTGCTTATCGTATAGGGTTTCTATAAGGGATATTCATTTTTAATAATTATAAATAAAGTATATGTTTTAATAGGGTTTTTTTTCTTTTCTGTGACTTTGTTAATACCCTTATGTTTGCTTCATCTTCTGCCTGTGCATTCTATGCTACCGATGCGTACATGTCGACCCCTAAAGTTTTTGGTCATTCCTTTAGGCCTCAGTAATGCTTTGTTTCCAAAGAGTTCAATGAGGTATTCTGCGACATTTATTAAGTCTGGCTGCAGTTCAATTAAGACAACATTTTGTTTTCCTCCAATTTTAGAACATCAAGAACATGTGACTACAGTTTTGCAATGCCTCAAGAAGAATATTTTGTTTGCTTTTTGAAGAATTGAATGTTACGCTCTCTTCTTAACTATCTGCATCCCTGGGGCTTGAAAATCAACAATCATTTTCTGAGGTTTGACAACTAATATCAGCAATTTAGAAAGTAAGTTAATGCTAAATTCTAGACTTTGCCTTTCTGAAGATTGTTCTGAACAAATCTTAATAAGCCATTCTTGCAAGAGGAAGCCTTGTCTACAAGAGTCGTAACAGTTCTCTCACAACAGGAAAGTAGGGGAAATTCATCTACGTGTTTCTATCCCACAAAAAAAAACTACAGCATTGGAGACTGAGAAATTTTGGCCATTAAACTGCCTCTTGAGAAATGGTAGAAGCCTTTACATTTTTTTCCTGCATTTTGGATTTTTTTCCTACATTACCACCCAGCTAACTAGAATGTCAAAGTGCAAGCCTTGATTGCTTAAGGAGGACGGTCAGGGGTCTAAACCATAGTTGCCAACCCTCCCGTTTTTGGCGGTTCACTCCCGCTAATGAGGGCCGTTTCCCGCCCTCCCCCCCCCCCAGCTTCAGTTGTTCAACCTCCCGCTGCTGAAGAGCTGCTGGAGGTTTTATGTGTAATGAGGCATCAGGGTATCATCTCCTGACGCTCCGCTGAAGCCACCATCCTTGGCCGCGGCCCAGCAATGCTCTTGTAGCTTCATAGGAAGCTGCTTGAGAGTCGGGAGCCCCGAGCACTACTGGGAAGTGGGTGGGGCTTAGCGGGACCCGCGAGGCTCCGCCCCCTCCATCAAACTGAGAACCAACAGCAAGACAGGTGATTGGGCGTAGAGGAGATGGGTGGCAGAATGTGTGTGCAGGGGAGGAGTTTGGCCAGATCACTGAGCTGCCCCATGCCTCCTGCTCAGAGTGAGTGAAGAAGAAGTTATAAAAAGTTACTGTGCCCATCCTCTAGCTGCTATTCTTCCACAGCAGCAGAACCTCCAGCCTAGTACATGCAGGGAGGGGGAGGGCTCTTCTCTGGCTTCTGTGTAGCTGAGAGGGGGGGGGCTGTTAGGCTGCTGGGTTAACCCTGTGTGTGCCTGCTCACTGCTATGGGGACTGCACTGAGGTGCTGCTGTGGATGCTGCTCTTATTATACTTCACTGTGCTGTGCTTTCTTCAGCTTACCTCGTACTGTCCATAAATCAGCTTCATCTCTGCTCTCCTGAATCCACAGCAGCACCTCAGTGCAGTCCCCACAGCAGTGAGCAGACACACACAGGGTTAACCCAGCAGCGTAACAGGCCCCATCCCCCCTCCTCTCAGCTACACAGAAGCTGGAGAAGAGGGCTCCCCCTCCCTGCGCTGAATACACTGTGCTGTGCCGTATGTGCTCTGTGCGTGCTCCTGTCTACGACCTGCATTGAGAAGCTGCTGAAGTCACTAGCACTGGCAGCCAGTGAGAGAAAAATCAACAGGTCGGTGGCTATAGTGATCTGAGGAGCTGATGCACTCCTACTACCAGGGATAACTCAAAATCAGTAAAACATTTGTAATGGACATATTTTGGAAATTAGCTTGTTTTTTTAAAGATATTTAAATGTAAACATAAGCACTGTAGTGAGACAACCCCTTTAATATATGAATAGTCTTGCTTTGCGAAACATACTTCAAACAAATAATGGTTTGAAGTATGTTCCACAAAGCAAGACAATTCAGATATTAAATATTGTTTTCTGCTACAGCTATAATTTTTGCAATTGCTTTAGGCCTCGTTCACACGGCTTATTTGGGCACGGATTGGCGCCGCACTCCGCGCCGGATTTGCGCTGCAGTACGGCGGCAATCCGTCCCTGTCATTACGGTAATCCACTGCTCTCATAGAATCCGCCGGGCGGGGAGAAAGTGACATGCACATTATCCAGGCGCAATACGCGCCGTGGATAATGCAAGTCTATGGGGCCGGGGAGAGGCGCCCCCCGCCGTGCTCCCGGCCCCGGCCTCCGTCCCGCCCCTTATTCACTGCGGATTTGTGAGCTCAATACGGCTCACAAATCCGTCGGGAATAAGCCGTGTGAACACGGCCTTAAAGTTTGGTGTACAAAGCATCATCTTTTAAAAAGTTTACATGAGCAATTATGCAGTCAGAAAATTATAAATTATTTAAATGTGGTCTTGATTTAAAAAAGTATATATTTTGTGGTTTGTGTAGAGGTATTTGTGTTTTGTAACTATCCTCATAGAAGCCAAAAGTTGTATAAATATATCTAATGATATGTGTAAATATTCATATAATATCCACTTACACACTGTGACATGATGGGAGCAGGGCTGTGGAGTCGGAGTTGTGGAGTGGGAATCGGTGCCCATTTTGATGGAGTTCGAGTGGGAGTAACATGGACCAACTCTGACTCCCAAAATATAAAATAAATTGGTACTATTTGTTCAATTTAGTGCCAAGAGGAATTGGGTCTTGCCAGTGCTACTGCTGCCATATCTTCAGCCTTATAAGATGAGAACTGTAATTGATGACATGGAGCAGGCAAAGCGTTGCCACAGGGGAAAAATTTTGCTCCCATAGCAAACAGATTGACCAGATTTCAGCAACATTTTTCACTTGCTTTCAAAGAAGTAGAAAAGTTCAAGCATTCATCAAAACTGACTGTGCATGAGGCAATTCCTTCATACCCTGACATTGTTAGAGATGTTGCCCATGTAGTCACCACTTTGCCACCAACCCAAGTTAGTGTAGAGAGGCCGTTCTCTAGTCTGGAAATAATGAGATCAGATTTGATGATCTGATGGAGGCAATACTATTTCTCAGAACAAATTCATAGGCTCCCTCCATAAATGTTATTCAGTATGTTTTTGTTGAAAACTGTTTTTTTTTTCCCATTTACTGCAGCGTTTTACATATTTACAATTTTTAAAGTTTTTTGTGTTCTAAAGTTGTTTTCCAATAAATATATTTTGTACTGACAAGCAAAAGGGTAACAATGTTTAGAATTTGTGACTTTCTGGCCCTATCTCACCATCAACTAAAACTTGGAACGTGCGGCTGCCATCATATTATAGACAATCATCTTGGCGATCTCATACATAACTTTGACCTGCAATTATTTAGCATATGCTTAGTTATGCAGATTCTTGTCATGTAACTGCATTGTTACTGTTCTGCTCCTTGTGGTGGGACAATCTTTTTCTTCTTGTATACTACAAATTACAATCTGTTCTCACATTTTCTTATAGCTCATTGTGTAGTTAGGTTGATTTCCAAGCAAAAGGTCACTGGTTCGAGCAGCCATGAAGGTTTCCCAAGAAAAGAGGAACAGCGTAATCCAGCTCATCGACAGCGGTCTCTTGGCCAAGAAAATTGCCAAACTGCATCATGTGAGGCCATGACAACTGGAAGAATATGAAATGAAGTCCATCCATCCATTCAAAAGTCAAGAGGTAGACGTCCAGGCAAAATATCAGAGTTAACAAGTTGGCTCATCACAAGGTCTATTAGTTCTAATATGACACGACAGTGGAGGTGGCTCAAATGCTTTTTAAGAGTGAGATCACAGAAGTCCATGCAAGCAACATGCAACACGTATTACACAGGTCTGCAATGATGGCCCGAAAAAAGGTGAAGAAGCCTCGACTTCTATCTCTTCATAAGAAACATTGGCTCGAGCTTGCATAAAAGTACAAAAAATTGCGATGAGATGAAAGTCAAAAGAGCAGGCTTTGATGGGTGCAAATGGGTTTGGAAGAACTAAGGGAAAAGGGGGCTAATGGATCAAGAAATTGAAGAAACTGTCAATTGTGGTGGAGGAAGCCTGATGACATGGGGTTGTTTCACAGACAAAGATGTTGGATACTTGACCAGGATTGATGTTGATGTACTGGCCTCCACAGTCCCCAGACCTCAACCCAATCGAACAGTTGTGGGTAGAGCTGGAAAAAAAGCTATATTCATATCCAAGTCCAGTATGCACCAACATTGGGAACATGCAGAAGAGACCTGGGATCAGATTTTGGTCAAGGCATGCTTGAGCCCAGAAGGATTCAGGCAGCATTGAAAGCCAAAAGGTAGATTTACCAAATACTAACAAAATAATACAAATTAACATTTTTAATGTTAGGAGCAAAACAGTAACAATGCAGTTACAAGACAAGAATCTGCAGAACTAAGCAGATGCTAAATACTTGTAAGTCAAATTTATGTATAACATAGGTAAGATGATTGTTTATAAAATGATAAAAATAAAAAGCTGTCCTCAACACCGCCTAGTCATCTGCTCCAGCCCTTTGCTCAGGCTTCCGTGGTTCCACTTCACAGCCCATCCCTGGATTGAAGAACGGTGAAATTGTCCAATGGGGCAAGCATTGCCACTCTCGCTGCCTCAAGCCCACCCATCTGGAGCAGCCCTGCCCACCTGTTTGTTCTGCTGTGCCAGTGGAAGAACCGCGGGTGCAGGAAGAGCCTCTGGTCTATCAAGCCACCCCACCCCCTGCCTATTGTTTCTGCTTCTGCTCCCCATTTTTCCCAAGAAGTTTTCCGGACTCCTGGACAAACCCCCTCTGAAGACATTCCTGGGATAACCGAGGAGGAGGTTTGGGTTTTCCCTGGCCGTTTTGTGGGCACCTGGCTAGCCCGGAGGGGAGGACTTCAGGGGGGGGGGTACTGTCACGGTTCATTCCGCGGTCCCTGCTATGGACCGTCAGCGTGCCCACGTCTCCTGTCTTTTGGCCACTGCTGCGGCATTTGCTGGTATCCCTGGCTCTTTGCACGCACCTGTTCCGGCTCCTGCCAGCCCTGCAGCCATTCCTGCTGGCAAGTTTGAGTCTCCGTTGCTTCCTCCAGCTCCCTGGCGTTCTGTGCGCACACCTCTGCCCTGGATCAGTTCATTGGTGTGTGTTTCCTGCTCTGATCTTGACCCCTTGGCTGCTGTATTGCTGCTGACTTATTCATACGTTACCTGTACATTTATCTGCTACCTGCTGTATACCTGCCGCTGCACCAGCCTGGAATATATCTGCTGTTACCTGTTGCCATACCCAGTCTGCTACTAACCTGGACTGTGCATACGTTTAACGGCTACACCTGTGGTGCCCGGTTTCCGTTCCAGCACCGGCTACCCAGACCTGCACTTCGGCTACCCACTGCCTGCGTTACTGTCTGCGCCCGCAGTGGGCCTAGAGGATCCGCCATATCCAGGCGTTTTCAAGCAATCCCGGTTGGGAATTGTTACATTTACTGCAGTGAAGTTATCACTTAAACATGCGCGATGTATGAGGGAGTGGGTGTCGGAGTCAGGATCCGAGTCAGGAGTCGGAGTTAGGGAAATTGAGGAGTTGGTACTTTGGCTTACCGACTTCACAGCCATGCCCGGGTGCCCATTAGCTCTACTAAGAAAATAGGTGGATAACAAAATCCAGAAAGATAAGTAACATTAGGGTATTTAATTTAGAGAAAAGACGGCTTCGGGGGGACATAATTAATATGTTTATCCCCTTACCGACATTTGACATACCCATACATCATGGTCGGGAAGGGGTTTATGCAAATTGATGCATGGGTAAGTCACAGTGGTATAACCCTCCCTCTGTCCCCTTCAAAGCAGCGCAATTGTAGCTGCTGCAGTCTTACCTGACAGCCTCATAAGTCTTTATTAAATTTCCAGGGCTGCCGTTGATGTCACTATGCCTGGCCTTGCCCTTTGGGCATGGCCGGGCATAGTGATTGACAGTTGCCATGGAGATCTGTGCACAGCAGTTTTGCAGTGTACTGTTCATTGTATCAGTGACTGGAAGATCACTTATACGAGTACAAGTAAAAAAAAAATAAAGAGTGAAAAGTGAAAAACCAGTAAAAAAAAAAGTAAAACACAAATATTAAAATAAAAAAGATACACCGCCCTTTTCCCCTTTACAGACACCAATCGCCCCAAAAAAGTAAAAAAATTAATAAAGTATGTATATTTGGTATCGCCGTGTGCGTAGCAACCTAGCCTATAAATTTGTCATGTTATTTAACCTGCATGGTGTACGTCGTAAAAAAAGAAGTCACAGAATTGCGATTTTTGGTCATCCCGCAGCACATAAAATGGTATAAAAAGAGATCAAAAAGTCAAATAAATTCCAAGGTGGTACCAATGAAAATGACAGTTCATCTTGCAAATAAAAAGTCCTTACACAGTTCTGTATACGGAAAAATAAAAAAGTTATAGCTATCAGAATACAGTGATGCATAAAAATTGCTTTACATAATAAAAACACTTTTTTTTTTTTTTAAAGCGCTTCAACATAAAAAAAAACATAAATTGGGTATTGCCATAATCGTATCGACCCGTAGAGTAAAACTAGTCATGTATACTGCATGGTGAGTGCTCTTAAAAATAAAAAACACTACTAGGATTGCAGAATTTTATTCACCCTGGTTTCCAAAAAATGGATTTCATAGCAATCAAAAAGTCTTGTCCCCCAAAAATACCAGTATAAATGTCCACTCATCCTGCAAAAAACAAGCCTATACCCAGCTCTGTATACATAAAAATAAAAAGTTATGGCTCTCAGACTATGGCGAAGCAAAAAAGTGTTTTCCTTTTTGAATAAAAGTGTTTTTATTGTGTAAAAGTAGTAAAACATAAAAAATATACAAATTGGATATCGTTCTAATCATATTGACCTGCTGACTAAAGTTAGCACGTCTTTTATACCGCACGGTGACCGCTGTAAAAAAAAACACTTCCAGGATTGCTGTATTTTGCTCAAAACACCTCACAAAAACCTTGAAAAAAAGCAATCAAAGTATCATATGAACCTTATAATCATACCAATAAAAATCTCAACTCATCCCACAAAAAACAAGTCCTTAGTAAGCGCCATATACAGAAAAATAAAAAAGATAAACCCGGAATATTCACCATATTTATCCTTAAGAATGAAGGGTTCCAAGATGGGAAACCGCACAAAACGTTCAGGGACTGGCATGGCGCAGGTCTGCACCATGTGCTCCACTTTGTGCACCCGAACACAAAACAACCATTTACTCTCTCCGAGCTCCAGGAGGCCTTTCCTTCGCTTGTAATTCCATTCTTTAATTACATACAGGTGGGGAGATTTTCCATAGACCGTTGTTTCCGATGCACAGAGACTGGTGCAGATCTTTATCACTGCCTGTGAGGATGCCCCTTAATACGACCCTTCTGGGATCAGGTTACACTCTTTACACAAAGGCATCTAGTAGGCACATTTGTCCCAGAGGCCTCGTGGGCGTTGTTTGGTCTTTCAGGGGAGGAGGAACGTGATCATTCTCGACAAGAGAAACACATGTTGCATTTGGTGGGGGCTGCAGCACGAAAGACAATTCTGCAAGTTTGGCTACAGCCTGCGGGACCTATGTTTAATCTATTTGAGGAAAAATTAAGATTCCTAATGTATATGGACTGGCTAGAGGCGACATTACATAAGGAGGCCAGAGTTCAGAACTTTTTCAGGCTCTGGGATAAATACATAGCCACACTTCCAGAATCGCTCAGACGAAAGCTGCACTCCTGTTTTGGCACGACAACTTGGTACATGGGGCAGCAGTTGGCGGGCACAGGACCAATTACTATTTAGTATGGGAGATCACGTATAGCAGTCATCCAGTGTTGGAAAAGAAGGATGAACTGGGAGAGAAATGGGGGGTTGGTTGCATGCCCTCCCGCGCACTTTTTTCCTGAGGAACCAGGAGAAAGCAAGAGGAGGCCCCCCTCCTTACATTCCGATGCGGTGACAGAAGCGGAGGGGTATTATCTGGGGTGAAGGTTTGTAGACATACAGTTGTCATAAACGGAGAGGAGCAGTACATTTCTCAGTACATAGTTTGTTTAGTTAAAAGTAGTCCTATTTGGTGGTTATTCGCTAATCTGCTTTACTTTAGCATAGCGTTGAAGTTTATTATTGGGTATTAGTGAAGTAGCTTAAGTGTATATCAAAAAAGGAAATGTATGTTCAATGTCAAATTTAATAATGTATGTCAAATCAGTCATGCTACTATGTTGGTATGTAAATATACAAGGATCTTTTCATGCTATTGTAATTTGTTGACATTGAATTTCAATAAAAACAGTTTAAAAAAAAGAAAAATAAAAAAGATATAGCTCTCAGGCTATGACGACATAAACACGCAATTTTTTATAAACGGATTTCAATTGTGTAAAAGTAATAAAAAATAAAAAGACTATGTAAAATTTACATAAAAAACCATGTAAAATTTATATTAATGTAATTGTACTGACCTGCATAGTAACGTTATTCTGTCATTAATACCGCATGGCGAATGCCGAAGCCCAAAAATCAATAGTGGAACTGCATTCCCTCCCTTCCCCATTTTCATGGTGCAGTACTAAAAAAACTGTGGAACACCTGTGTGCCCAATATGCACAATACACCCCTAGATGAGATCCTAGAGGGGTGTTGAATCGACAATGCTGTGACTTCTGGAAGATTTCACCTGTTCCGGTATTTTGGGAGCTCTGCAAATGCGAAATAGCACCCACCAAAATCTGTGTTCCAAAAGTCAAATAGCGCTCCCTCCATTGTATGCCCTGCCATGCGCCCAAATAGCAGTTTGCACCCACATATAGAATATTGTCGAACTTGGAAGAAATTTTGCAACAAATATGTGGGTGCTTTTTTTCCAGGATTCATTGAAAAAAATTAAACATTTTCAGCTAAAATTGCATTGTTCGAAAAAAATTATAATTTTTTATTTTTACTAACGCTAAATGCTTGTGTGACACCTTTGGGGTCGATATATTCAATACACCCCTGGATATATTCCTTAAGGGGTATAGTTTCCAATATGGGGTCATTTTAGGCGTGTTAAGTTTTAGCACCCTACGGTATCCGCAAAACTGCAATGGCGCCTACAGAAAATCGTAATGAAAATGAGACCACAAAGTTCAGTGTGTGCTCCTCCTATTCTGAGGCTTGTGGTTGAGTCAAATAGCGCACTAGGACCACATATGGAATATCTCTAAAAACGGCAGAATTGGGAATCAATATTGAGATGCATTTCCCCGGTTACATCTACCGTGTTCCAGTGAATGGATTAAAATCAATCTGAAATCTGAAATTCTGCAAGAAATTTCACCTCCCCTTTACTTTAATTTCTGTGAAACACCTAATGGTTTAATAAACTTCCTAAATGATCTTGTAAATACTATAAGCAGTGTAATTTCTTAGTCATTTAAGGGGTATTTAATACACAGGCCCCTCAAAGCCACGTCAGAACTGGACTGGTCCCTAAAAAATCAATGTTGCAAATTTTCTTGAAAATGTGAAAAATTACTACTAGATTTCTAAGCCCCCTAATGTCGTAAAAAATAAAGACATATAAAGAATGATGCTAACCTACAGTAGACATATTGTAGATGTTAGTTATAAACTATTTTGTGTGGAATAACTATCTGTCTTGCACAAAGGAATTTTTGCACTTTGTAAATGGCAATTTTTTTCAAATTTTCTAAAATAAACAAGGATTGTATGGACCAAAATTTCTTAATAACTTAAAGGGGTTTTCTCATACACGCTTTCACAGGCATCTGATCTGTTTCTCTTCCTACAGCTTAAAATCCTTGGGCGGGTTTCTCCTCCCAGTAGGCGTGTCTTCCCATCACACACACACACACACCCTGCTCCCTTCTGGGTCATTATCATCATTCTGTGTGAGCAGTGGGAAAGAGAGGATGTCATAGCTCTGCAGACCTCAGAATGGTCAGTCCTCATGTCTGCAGAACTGTCACCTTCCTTCCAGGCTCCACAAGCAATACTAGAATACCTGTATTGGTGTAAACAGTTATACATACAGCTTGAAATGATGAAACAAATGTGAGAAATGCAAACTGCTCTACCTCCTGCCTGAAAGAAGAGAGGGACCACAGTGTGTAGTGTGTGTTTAGAGTTGAAACCAGAAGTTTACATACACTATATAACAAGACACATATGCATGTTTTTCTCAATGACATGAAATCAGAATAAATCTAACCCATTTCAGGTCAATTAGGATTATGAAAATTATTTATATTTGCCAAATGCTAGAATGAGTGAAAGAAAAATTTTTAAGGCATTTTTACTACTTTCTGCAAAGTCAAAAGTTTACATACATTTCATTAGTATTGGTAGCATTGCTCTTAAACTGTATCACTTGGGTCAAATGTTTTTGATACCCTTCCACAGGCTTCTCACAATAGTTGGTAGGAATTTTCGCCCATTCCTCCTGACAGAACTGGTGTAACTGAGCCATGTTTGTAGGTCACCTTTGCTCGCACCTGTCTTTTCAGCTTTGACCATAAATTTTCAATAGAATTGAGATCAAGTCTTTTTGATGGCCTCTCCAAAACATTGACTTGGTTATCATTAAGCCACTTTGTAATCAATTTGGCAGTATGCTTCAAGTCATTGTCCATTTGGAAGATCTATTTCCGCCCAAGTTTTAACTTCCTGGCTGATGTCTTGAGAAGGTGCTTCAGTATTGCTACATAATCTTCTTTCCTCATGATGCCATCTATTTTATGAAGTGCACTAGTCCCTCCTGCAGCAAAACAACCCCACAACATGATGCTGTCACCCCTATTTTCACAGTTGGGATGGTGTTCTTAGGCTTCCAAGCTTCTCCCTTTTTCCTCCAAACATAATGATGGTCATTATATCCAAACAGTTCAATGGGAGTTTCGTCAGACCACAGGACATGTCTCCAAAAATGTAGTTATTTTTTCCTGTGTGCATTTGCAAACATTAATCTGGCTTTTATATGTTTCTTCTTGAGTACTGACTTTTTCCTGGCAGAGTAGACTTTCAGCCCATGTTGATACAGTACTCGTTTCACTGTAGATAATGACACAATCTTACCAGCTTCCACCAGCATCTTCACAAGGTCTTTTGCTTTTGTTCTTGGGTTGATATGTACATGTCAGACCAAAGCAGGTTAATCTATGAGACACAGATCCCGACTCCTTCCTGAGCGGTACGATGGCTAGACGTTCTTATGTTGTTTGTACTTGCATATAATTGTTTGCACAGATGAACGAGGCACCTTCAGGTATCTGAAAATTGCACCCACGGATGAACCACACTTGTTCAAGTCCTCAGTTCTCTTCCTGATATCTTGGCTGATTTCTTTAGACCTTCCCATGATGTTACACACAGAAGCTCTGTGTTTCTGGTGTGTTTAAAATACATCCAAAGGTGTGTCTCATTAACTCAGATGTTGCCAATAAACCTATCAGAAGCTTCCAAAGACATGACATCATCATATGGGCTGTCCCAAATTGTTTAAGGGCACAGTAATCCTAGTGTATGATAACTAAAAGTTACAAAACTGCCATAAAAAATTCTCTCTCACTATACTCGCATTTGGCAGCGGTAAGGGGTTAAATATATACAGAGATCTCTCCCAGGTTCTCTTTATATTCAGCACATGGAGACATATTCTATGAATGAATGATTCTATATAAACATAGAAGGAGATTCTTTACTGTAAGAACAGTGAGACTGTGGAACTCTCTCCCAGAGGAACTTGTCATGGTGAATTTACTAAAATAGTTGAAAAAGGGTCTGGAAACATTCCAGAGTGTAATAATATAACAAGTTATAATGACTAGGATTCTGGAGAAGGGGCATTGATCCAGGGATTTATTCTGATTGCCAAACTGGAGTAGGGATAGAATTCTTCCATAAATTGAGGACTATTGGCTTCTGCCTCATGATATTTTTTGCCTTCCTCTGGATCAACACTATAGGATAATAGGCTGAACTGGATGGACGTCTGTTTTTTTTCAGCCTTATAAACTGTGTAACTATGAATTAGGCTCTCTACATACCCAGTGGATGCTGGTTGCTAATTACAACTGACACCCACCACTAGCGGCCAAGATCAGATATAACTCTGATACTGGACGTTTAACCACTTAATAGCCTCAACATGATTGGGGCCATATGGAGACCTGCCATCTTAGTACTCCTAAGGCAGGGTGTAATAGGAAACCCATATTATTATTTTATTGAAGAATAGTAACTAACTAACAGTAATAAAAATACAACTAAAATAAATAAAATAAAAGTATAAAAAATATTAGATATTCAAAATTATTCTCCTTTTGCCATGCTGCAAATAAAAAATTAAGTTAAGAATAACTTGTGTCTGTTAAGGTCTGACCACATAAAATACAACATTATAGGGGACATGCTTAGTGGAGTAACCAGGACATGTAGCTGAAAAGGGGAATCGAGACAAAAAAAATGGGACCCAGACGCCTCAAAAAGGACAAAGGTTCAGTGACCTTTCCGGTATCTGATGTCCCCATTTCAAACTACCAGCTGGCTGCATGCAAGCAGCCTCAGTAGAACACTTGTCGGAGCGGGCACCATCTTGTGCGAGGTCTGAGGAAAAAAGATCATCCCCGCTGGCGATGAAGAACCCGCCGCCTCCAAAAGTGACTCCGGACCCTTGCGCTGTCAAGGAGGGACCTGGGCACAAGCAATGACTTGACCACAGGTAGGAGATGACTCGGAATAAAGTGGGCAACACTCCGGGGACCACGCGCCATCAGTGAGCCGCGTGAATTCACCGCTGCAGCAGCCGCTGACTACAACACCTCAGCGATTTCCTACATTAGAAGCAGCTCCTGTCACTCCTGAATGGAATTAATCGTGCACCCTTGCAGCTATCCTCCAGCTGAGAGACAAAGTAAGTGGGTGTGCGACGAGTGGGACTGGGAAGTTAATAATGGCAGCATGACACCTGTGCATGTGGAACCACTGCCCCAAGCAGCAACCATTGCTACTGGCCCCAATGTCATGCATCCATATCTGGGGCCTCAGAATATGGACAAAAGAGGAATAAGCCCTACTTTTTCTTCAGCGGAATCAGTCCCTGACCCACTGGAAGAGCTCAGAATGAACCCTCAATTATCGAAATCTCCAGGCTCCCCAGGCTCAGCCACTTTGTCACGTTTAGTGCCAACTCCATCCAAAGCCTGGTTCCACACAGACATTCCAGAGTCTGCTCCATCTGCTGATAAATTTATTATAGAAAATGCACACTTGCCTCAGAAGTAGAGTACTGCATACTCCCCTGTGCATATTCCCGCAGCAGAAGCCTTATTAACCCTTATCCAGAACGGCAAGCTTTACTCTCACTGCTACCAGCAAATAGCGACTGGACAGCTTTAGCACAAGACCTAAAAGTCACCCAGTGACATGATCTTCATTCTGTGAAATCAGATATTACTGTGCTTCAAAACAAAGTATAAAGTCTGGAAAATTTCCAAGAGTCTGTCCAGCACACAAGAGCTGACATGCAAGCTTATATAGATAATCAGAAAAATCTGCATCAGAATTTAATTGAACAGACAGATCATTTAGAAAACAGAAACGGAAGAAACAATATTAGTATAATAGGGCTACTGGAGTACATTAAAACACAAGAACTTCCACTAACCCTTACTAAAATCTTTAACGTACTGATGGTGAAAAAAAGAAGAGGAACACTTTGAAATGGACAGGTCGCACAAAGCTTTGCAGCCACAAAGAGTTTACGAATCAAGGCCCCGAGATGTAATCTGCCGTATTCATTATTTCTCCATCAAAGAGAATATAATGAAAAAGGCAAGAGTCTCTTCAAATGAAGCCTGCAAGGGTACAAAAATCCTACTTTTCCCAGGCCTCTCAAGGCGCACCCTGCAGCTCAGATCTTCACTGTAGCCGCTCTTGCCGATTCTTCAATCCCACAGCATCACGTATACAGTAGATCGGGGTTCCCCTTTACCCTGCAATGTTGAAACGGGAGAAGAAATCCTGTCCATCAGATCTCCAGTAGGCTTGCATGCCTTTTTAGATGTATTAGAACTACCATCAATTCCTATGCCAGATTGAGTTTCCCTCTTTGTTACACAACCTTCGGCTTAACGGGCCAACGGAGGAAGGAAGCCTCCCTAAAAGATTGGGATCACCTGGAGCTGCGTTGCCACAGAGATCGTGCAAGAATCTCAGCAACGCGACAAGTAAGGAGGACGTGAAGGACTTCCCAAGACGAAGCTTACTGTACCACATGCCGTGAGCAGGTATCTTTCCGTTATCTTTTGCTGTTGATTTTTAGGCTGCCGCTGTGAATGGTGATGCCTTACAGTTTGCTCATGGCTGCAGATTATTGCAATAAAGTAGAGTTATTACATCAATCACTAAGACTCTTTTAAGGGTAATAATAACTGTTTCCCTATTAGCATAAATATTTTTCTTTTGCTTGTCCATTGGATTTTACTACATGTTTCCCTCTCCTGCATGTGATGCTTTTTATATATTTTTATATAATCCTGATGTCTTTAACAAATCTTGCTTTTGCCCTAATGACTCACCATGTATGATTCATGAACACTTTCTCTTATGTCTTTTTTGGTGCCAAGACTGAAAGCCTTGACCCCCACACAGGAACGGTCATCAGCGATAATAGCTGGTCCAAAGCAGTTTTTATACTGCAAGCCTCAGTCTTTACATCGTTGGAGTTAACAATTGTTTCACTGTTAATTCTTCCTTTGTTTATATATGTTTTGATATTGTCATGGCGGCCGCGGGCGCCGCTGCCCCTGCGGCCGTTTCCCTGCCTGCCAGGCCCGGCGGCGCGGGCATCCGGTCACCCGCGGCCACCCTCGTCCCCTCCCCGGGCTCGCTTACCTGGCCCCGTTCCGGTAAAACGGCACTTCTGTTCGTCCCGGCCGTCGTGCGCATGCGCGCCCCCTAGCGCGCGCGCGCGATCGCTGGTTTAAATTTAAACGGCCAGTGTCCCGGTAATTGGCTTATTGCCGGGCGCTGGTCCTAGATAATGTTTCCACCCCCGGCACCTGTTGCCAGATTGTTGGTGTCTTAGAGTGATTTTGGGAGTGTCCTTGAGTCCGTATTGCTTATCCGTGTACCAGTCCGTTCCGCAAACGTTTCCTGACCCTTGCCTGTTTGCCCGCCTGCCCTGACCGTCTGCCTGCCTCTGACCACGAACCTTGCCCGCCTGCCCTACCTTCTGCCTGTCCCCGACTACCCTTTGGATTACGATTTTGTACCACGCTGTACCCCGGCCGCCACCGAAAAGCAAATCACGTCAGGGGTAACGACCTGGTAGCCTCACGCCGCAGCAAGTCCACCCGCTTTGCGGCGGGCTCTGGTGAAAACCGGGGCTACTTAGATTCCGTTCCCTGGCATGGCTTGACTACCACCGCTTTCGGTGGTCCAGCGGATCCACCGTACCGTCACAGTACACGCTGTCCAGGGAGTCCGCCAGGGTACCTCTGCCCGAACTCCGGGACGTTCCGACGGCCGTCCCCCCAGCAGAGTCAGCGCATCGACCAGCTCGCGGCCATGATGCAGAACCTTGCGGCCCGCCTGCCTCCACCTGCGACCGCTGCCGTCTCACCAGCACCTGTTGCTCCTGCACCTCAGCTCCTCCTGCTCTGGCACCGGGCCCTTCTCTGCATTTTGCCGCTCCCCGTTCGCTATGATGGAGACCCCAAGAAGTGCAGAGGTTTCATCAGTCAGTTTTCTATACACATCGAGATGCTGGGACATCAATTTCCCACGAGCGGGCTAAAGTCGCCTTCATTATTAGCCTCCTAACTGGCGAAGCTCTGGCCTGGGCCACTCCGCTGTGGACCGAGGAAGATCCGCTAATGGCTAACCTGCAAGCCTTCCTCCAGGGGTTCCGAACTGTCTTTGAGGAACCTGGTCGACCTCCTCAGCTGCCGAAAGCACTGCTCCGCCTCGTCAGGGCGACTCCACTGTGGGACACTACTCTCTGCATTCCGCACCCTAGCCTGGGAGTAAGACTGGAACAATTGGGCTCTGCTGGCTACTTACTGGCAAGTCCTATCGGGACGAAATTAAGGAACGAGCTCGCGGGTCGAGACCTGCCTACCTCACTGGACGAACTGATTGGGTTGGCCACCCGATCGATATCCGTTTTGCCGAAAGAACAACAGGAGCTCCCCCTTTCCAATGCGAGTCCACCCACCACGCCGGCTACCCGCTTAGCTCCTTCTTCCAACTCCCTCCACTTCCTACGCCATAGGTTCTGGAGGACGAACTCATGCAGGTGGATATGGCACATCTGACCCAGGAGGAACGCTCGCAGCGACGTCTCAGGCAGTTGTGCTTCTACTGTGGCGGTTTCCCGGGTCACTTCATTGGAGACTGTCCGGTGCCCCCGGGGAAACTCCCGCACCTAGGCGCGTAGGAAGGCAACCCTAGGTGTCAGTGCGGCCTCTCCCCGTCTGACCATTTCGGTTCTTTGCGGAACCTCGCCGGACAGCAACCTTCCAGACCACCGCCTTCCTGGACTCGGGTCCGCCGTAACTTCCATTAGCCATGCACTGGTGTCTCAGTACCGGCTTTCCAGTGACCTCCCTGCAGAAACCCTTGTTCGTGTCTCCAACGTTCGTGGCCGAGTGCCTCAAGGGATTGCCATTCGGTTCTGCACTGCGCCCCCTCATCTTGCAGATTGGGCGTTACATCAGTAATCTATTATTTTTCGTATGCCTCGACCCTCTTTTGAGATCCCCCTTTGGGTCTCCCTGGTTGCGGAGCATGCTCCCCTGAATTGGAACACAGGCGAGATTCTTTTAGGGCCCAGCTGTAAATCACGATGCCTTCGGGCAGTCGCCGCCCTTTTCAGATTGCCGTTACTAAACCTACGAAGCTCTGCAGGTCTGCCTGTCCTTTCCGGGACTATGCTGATTTTTTTCTCTGAAAAACAGGCCGAATCTTTTGCCCCGCATCGCCCTTCGATTGCCCTATTGATCTGCAGCCCGGTACTACTCCTCCTCGAGGCAGATTTTACCCCTTTCTGTCCGGAGACAAAGGCAATGACCGACTATATCCAAAGAACCTACGCAAAGGCTTCATACGCAAGCCCTTCATCACCTGCGGGAGCCGATTCTTCTTCGTCGAGAAGAAAGATGGGACCCTCCGGCCCTGTATCGATTACCGTGGCCTGAACAAAATAACTGTCAAGAATCGGTACCCCCTGCCTTTGATCTCCGAGCTTTTTGATCGCCTACGTGGCGCAAAAATCTTTTCGAAATTGGATCTCCGGGGAGCCTACAATCTGATTCGCATTCGAAAGGGTGACGAGTGGAAAACAGCCTTTAACACCCGTGATGGCCATTTCGAGTATCTTGTCATGCCATTTGGTCTCTGTAACGCTCCAGCAGTTTTCCAAAACTTTGTGAATGAGATCTTCCGGGACCTTCTATACGTTTGTGTTATAGTTTATCTGGACGATATTCTCATCTATTCTCCAGACCTGAGACCCACCATCACCACTCCGCCCCGGTGCTCAAGACTCTCCAGAGTCACCAACTTTATGCCAAGCTGGAAAAGTGTCTGTTCAAACGCACCTCACTGCCCTTTTTAGGGTACATCGTGTCAGATCAAGGGCTTCAGATGGATCACGCCAAGCTCTCAGCAGTCCTGCAATGGGCCCCGTCCATGGGCCCTTTGGGCCATTCAGCGCTTCGTAGGCTTTGCCAACTATTATAGGCAATTTATTCCTCAGTTCTCATCTCTGGTGGCACCCTTGGTTGCCCTCACCAAGAAGGGTGCCGACCCCAAATCCTGGCCTCCCGAGGCTCAAGAGGCGTTCAAACGTCTGAAAGCCGCATTCGCTTCCGCTTCTGTTCTCTCTCGTCTGGACCCCCAGCACCCGTTTATCTTAGAAGTCGACGCCTCCTCAGTTGGTGCCGGCGCCGTTCTTTTTTCAGAAACCTCCTTGGGAAAGTTGCGAACTTGTGGTTCTTCCCCCAAGACCTTCACCTCAGGGCCCAGCGCAACTACACCATTGGTGACCGGAACTTCTTGCTATAAAATTGGCCCTAAAAATGGCGTCACCTGCTGGGAAAGGGGCTCCCCCACCCCACCGAGATATACACGGATCACAAGAACCTTCTCTATCTGCAATCTGCCCAGCGTTTGAATCCGCGACAAGCCAGGTGGTCGCTTTTCTTCGCTCGTTTCAATTTCCTCTTACACTTCCGACCGGCTGAAAAAAACGTCAGGGCAGATGCTCTCTCCAGATCCTCTGATACGGTGGGCCTGGAGCCACCCCTACAGCACATTATTCCTCCGGAACGGCTTCTTGCTGCTGCTCCTGTGAATCTTCAACAGGTACCTCCGGGGAAGACCTACGTCCGTCCTGCTTTGCGGCTCAGAATCCTTAAATGGGGACATTCTTCTCAAACTGCGGGCCATCCTGGGATTCACAAGTCCGCACAACTCATCTCCAGATACTACTGGTGGCCCACTCTCATGCAAGACGTTCGGGACTTTGTCTCTGCCTGTGCCTCTTGTGCCCGTAACAAGGTCCCTCGCCTCAGACCCGCGGGTCTACTTTTGCCTCTCTCTGTGCCTGAGAAAACCGTGGACCCATTTTGCTTATGGACTTTGTCACTGACCTGCCGCCTCATCCGGAAACACGGTCATTTGGGTGGGGGTTTACAGGTTTTTTCCCAAAAAGGCTCATTTCGTTTCCCCTGCCCGGGTTACCCTCGTCACCCCAGCTAGCCCAGCTCTTCTTCCCCCATATCTTTTTGGTTCATGGGCTCCCCTCGCACATCACCTCTGATAGGGGAGTCCCGTTTGTATCTAAATTCTGGGCGGGCTCTGTGTACCAGTTTTCGGGGGCCAGCTGGACTTTTCATCTGCGTACCACCCCAGACCAAAGGCAGGTGGAGAGGGTCAACCAAATCTTAGGCACTTATCTGTGACATTTTTGTGTCTGCCCGGCAGGATAACTGGTCTGACCTTCTCCCTGGGCGGAATTCTCATACAATTCCCTAACTCGGAGTCTGCTAAAGCCGCCCCCTTTTTTATTGTGTTTGGTTACATCCCCGCCCGCCTCTCCCCCTAAACCGTTTCGTTTCACGTTCCTGCCGTGGATGCCCAAGTTCGAGACATCAAGTCACTCTGGCAGGTCACTCGTCCCGGCCCTGCCCTTTAGGCTTCCACTCGTACTAAAGTTCAGGCCGATAGGTACCGGAGACCTCCCCCTGTATTTAAGCCTGGTGATAGGGTTTGGCTATCGTCCAGATACATTCGTTTTTAAGGTTCACAGCTACAAGTTGGGGCCCTAAATATTTGGGCCCTTTTGTGGTACTGCGTCAGCTTAACCCGGTTTCCTACAAGGCCGCTCCCCGCTTGCCCCCCCACCCCTTTGTGGTGCTGAATCGCTTCTCCCGTGGATCTGTCTCGCCTTCTCCTTGGCCGAATCGGATAACATCTTTGAGGTCAAGGAGGGTGCGGCGCAGAAGACAGTGAGGGGAAGCGGGTTTTTTCTCATCGACTGGAAGGGGTTCGGGCCAGAGGAGGCGTTCGGGGAGCCGGAAGGCAATCTGTCACCAGATCTCCTGGCTAGGTTCAAAAAAAAGAGGAGGAGATCTAAGGGGGGTACTGTCATGGCGGCCGCGGGCGCCGCTGCCCCTGTGGCCGTTTCCCTGCCTGCCAGGCCCGCGGCGCGGGCATCGCGGGCACCCGCGGCCACCCTCGTCCCCTCGCCGGCTCGCTTACCTGGCCCCGCTCCGGTGAACGGCGCTTCTGTTCGTCCCGGCCGTCGTGCGCATGCGCGCCCCCTAGCGCGTGCGCGCGATCGCTGGTTTAAATTTAAACGGCCAGTGTCCCGGTAATTGGCTTATTGCCGGGCGCTGGTCCTATATAATGTTTTTCCCCCCCGGCACCTGTTGCCAGATTGTTTTTGGGGTGCTTAGAGTGAGTTTGGAGTGTCCTTGAGTCCGTATTGCTTATCCGTGTACCAGTCCGTTCCGCTACGTTTCCTGACCTTGACTGTTTGCCGCCTGCCCTGACCGTCTGCCTGCCTCTGACCACGAACCTCTGCCGCCTGCCCTGACCCTTTTGCCTTCCCCGACTACGCCTTTGGGTTACGATTTTGTACCAAACCCGTACCCCGGCGCCACCGCAAGCAATCACGTCAGGGGTAACGACCTGGTAGACTCATGCCACAGCAAGTCCATCCCGCTTTGCGGCGTGCTCTGGTGAAAATCGGGGGCTACTTAGATTCCGTTCCCTGGCGTGGCTTAACTACCACCGCTTGCGGTGGTCCAGCGGATCCACCGTACCGTCACAGATATGTTATAATGGTCAGCCTAGAGATAATATGGGAGTTGAAGGTGAGTTCAAGTACATTATAAAGGAAGTATTATCAAGCTTGAGATGACATCATTAAAGATTTCCTCCTTCAATGTGAAGATGTTTAATACCCCTGAAAAAAGGTCTCAAATTCTGTATGGAATGCACAAATCTAGATCATATATTCTGTGTTTACAAGAAACACATTTTTGTAAAAAGAACATGCTTGCTTTGCGAAACAGATATTACCCTGCCTGGTGCCACAGCAGTAACCTGGAAATGAAGACAAAGGGTGCAGCGATCTTCTTTCACAAATCTTTAGCACTGTAACGGTCAGTGGAAGTGGATCCTCTGAACCACCACAAGCGATGGCGTAAGCCACGCCAGGGAGCGGAGTCTAAGTAGGTCCAGTTTTCACCAGAGCCCGCCGCAAAGCGGGATGGACTTGCTGCGGCGGATTGCTACCAGGTCGCTACCCATGACGTGACTTGCTTGCGGAGGCAGCCGAGGTGTTGCACAGTACAGAATCGTGAAGCAGGCTCGTAGTCGGTGACAGGCAGAAGGTCGGGACAGGCGGCAATGGTTCGAAGTCAGGGACAGGCGGGAGGTACGGTACAAAGTAGACAAACAAGATGCACAGGAACGCTTCCTCTCTAGTCACAGGGCACTATCGATTTGGCAAGGTACTAAGGAAGAGGCAGGGCTTAAATAGGGTCAGCGCCCGGTGAGACCAATCACCGGCGCGCTGTCCCTTCAAATTTGCCTGGAGTACCGCGCGCACCCTAGGGGGCGGGTGCGTACCCGGCCGGCAGCAGGAGCGTGCGCCGGGGCGAGAGCAGGAGCGTGGTGAGGTAAGTGGCTGTCAGAGCTACGGGCGCGCCCGCAGCCCGAGTACCTGGCTGCGGTGCCGGTCGCAGCTGGGGACGCTGCGGAGGTGCGGGTGTGCCTGCGACCAGACACGGGGGTCGCAGGAACACCCGTAACAACCATATCATATTTTAGAGATTAGGGAGGACCATGAAGCCAGATATGTTTTTGTGAGATGGAGCCTACAGGTAACATATAGCTAACATTTACTCCCCAAACCAGGGACAGCTGTCTTTTCTTTCTAAAGTCTTAGATGAATTAATTGTATTTGCACAAGGTGTGATTTTACTGTGTGAAGACTTTAATGTAGGTTTACATACAAACATAGACACGTCCTCATTATGCATCCGGGACTACACATATTATTCCCTTCTCTATAATGTGTACAGTTGCATCAGTTATATATTCATTCAACACTCCCTAACCTCAAAAAAATCTTCTATTGACAACATACTACTATCAGATCATGCACCATTACATTGCCTGCTGAATGTGTCTAGTACTAGCCGCAAATCTTTCACTTGGAAACTTTAGGAGTCTCTGCTCAACTCTTTGTTTAACTGAATTGTAACAATCAGTCCACCACCCCTCAAAATAAGTGGGAATCTTTGAAATGTGTGCTGCGTGGCGTGGTAATTAAGCATGGCCCTAGACTGAAATGGGAAGTGTCAACTAAGCTTAATAATTTACTTATTCAACTGCACACTATAGAGACTGCACATAAATGCTCAGGAAAAGAATGGGACTAGCCAAACAAGACATCCTCAGAATGTTGAAACAGAAAAACAAACGCTATAAGCAGATTTGTGTTCACTCTTTTTATGAGTGGTGCAACAAACCAAGTAGAATGCTGGCTAGAGCTAGGCTATAGGGCCTCTCTATTTATTTCCTCGATTAAGAATCGGTCTGGTAAGAGGGGGCCATCTCGCATTGGAAATTTTAGAGAGCTTCCGCACGTATTATCAGGATCTATACAACCTGCCAAAGTGAGCACTAAGTCTGCACTCTATCAAATCGGAAGACTACCTAAATCATACAGCCCTTCCAGAAATAGCAACTGAAACATTAGCAATGCTAGGGACTCCTTTTCTTCTGAGGAATTGAAAGTTGCAATAACATCTCTTCCAACAGGCAAAAGCAGGAGTCCAGATGGGTACACAGCAAAATTTTATAAAGTGCTTGGAGCTGAGTTATCTAGTCCCTTATTAGACTCCTTTAATTCCATTTTTTTCTCTGGGTCATTCCTATCCCAATTTTTGCAAGCTCATATCACAGTAATTCCTAAGGAAGGGAAAGACCCTCTTTCATGCTCTAGCTACAGACCATTATCACTCCTCAATACGGATGCAAAGCTTTTTGCTAAGTTAATAGCTACACATCTAAACTCTATATTGGATGATTTTAATGACATAGATCAAGTGGGTTTTGTCCCGACTCAAGAGGCGCGTGACAACACTCTTAAAACTTTCTCTATAATTCATCAGGCCCAAAAAACTAATATGCCCTGTATGCTGCTATCTTTGGATGCTGAGAAAGCGTTTGATAGTTTGGATTGGTCCTTCTTAAAAGCTGTACAAAGGTAGGGTTAGGACCTGTAATGGTACAGAGAATTATGGCACTATATCAAAATCCAAGCGCATCAATTAGAGTTAATGGCTCTTGGTCATCTCCCGTCACTATACGAAATCGCACCAGGCAGGGTTGTCCTTTATCGCCCATCTTATATGGTCTTGTGATGGAACATCTTCTTCAGGAGCTTAGGCTTAACCCTTACATTCAAGGAGTTGGATTTCAAAATGAGCAAACAAATGTGTGGCGTAAAAGAAGATCTATTTCTTTACATCACCCAATCATTAACTTCCCTCCCAAAATTGATGTCTTCCTTAAAATCTTTGGCTCTTTCTCCCATTTCAAAATCAACTTAACTAAATGTGCAGCCCGAAATGTAAATTTGGATGATAACACAGTGATCCTGTTGAAAAGGAACATCCCTTTTGTTTGGGTAACAGAATCTTTTAAATATTTAGGGATTCATATACCCTCCAAACTTCAGAAAACTGCAGACCTTAATTTAATCCACCTAATGAGCATTATAACAGCAGATTTAGCCTTTTGAAATAAGAAGTACTTCTGGCTAGGTCGCATTAATATCATTAAAATGAATGTCTTGTTATATCTGTTCCAGGCCAAATTGTTTTTTCTGCCCAAAACATTATTTCAAGCTATTGATAAATGCTTTAGAAGCTTTATTTGGTCAGGGAAAAAAATAAGGATTGCAAAAACTATCCTCATTAGATATAAAAAGGAGGGATACCTAACTTTGACAGATATCAAGACATATTATATTGCTTCTCTGTGAGATTTATAGGGCAATTAAGGCAGAGAGCTTCAAAACTATGGGTTCTATTAGAGGAAAATATATACAATGCACCTCTTTCTCACCTCCATTGATTAAAGATATCTTCTTTAACTAAAAAATGTATACAGGCACTCCCATGGATAATGCATCATATCCTGCTGGCTTCGCACATGTATGGCACGCCGATGCATCTTTTTTCTTCTGACAAGCCCCTAATACCGATACATGATAACCCCCTGCCCTTGAACTCACAGGCCTTTCAAAATCTGCCTTCCTTTCAAGATCTAAACGCTCCCTTTCATTCAGGGATTTCATCTTTAATCAGTCACTAAAGCCATTGGCAGAAGTGACGGATCCTTAAATTCATTATCATTCGCAGATCGCACATTATTATCCCACAAACAAAAACACCCTAAACATTCACAGAGATCTGACTCCATTTGAAAACTTATGTGTTGGAGGAAACTCTAATGAATACTATGGGAGACCTGTATGAAAGGGATTTTGGACGTTTTCGGGCGTAAAATGAGCGGTGTGCGATGTTTCGCGCATCAAATGAACATGTTTGGCGCACGGTTCGACAGATCCGACACTTTTTAATGCGCCAAACAAGTGGATGCATTCTGGGGGCGTTATAGAGGCATGTCACACGACATTCAAACTATTAGACACATATATAAATGCGGGTCAATAAAATTAGGCGCAATACTGCTATGGGAGACATGTATGAAAGGGATTTTGGACATTTTCGGGCGTAAAATGAGCGGTGTGCGATGTTTCGCGCATCAAATGAACATGTTTGGCGCACGGTTCGACAGATCCGACACTTTTTAATGCGCCAAACAAGTGGATGCATTCTGGGGGCGTTATAGAGGCATGTCACACGACATTCAAACTATTAGACACATATATAAATGCGGGTCAATAAAATTAAGCGCAATACTGCTCAAACAGGCAGACCTATTTCAATGTGGTCTGCCTGAGCCTGAGGAGTTGAAGTGCAGCTAGATTTGCTATTAGGGCAAAAATGTCCATTATTTCTCAGCTTATACCAGGGCAATAATAAAAAGTAATTTATGATTATTATCAAACTTTAAAATTAAATTATATAAATAATTTATTTTATCATATACAATTTAATAATAAGAATATGTAGTATCAAAAAATATTAAAATATCTCCTATTAAATGTATTATAATATTAATAGAATCTAAAATTAATGTTAAAATAAAATTAAATAATTTTAAATAAAATAAAAAATTAATTTTAAATAAAATAAAACTGAGCTCTATTTTTCTGAATTATGTTAAAAATAAAATGTTGTTCAGATTTTAATTTTTTACTACATTAAATGAAAGAAATTTTTATCACATGGTGATCAGTGTTGAAATTTATTTTTGCCAGCATGCCACAGGTCTTGCTGGGACCTGTGGTCCAGCCAAGCAAGATCACTACCATAGTTTCTAGTCACTGACATGCTATTCTAATTACTTTTCTTTTATTTCTAGCCTATCTATAGCCTATACACATGTTTGTGGCATTAGTAAGGTGCCTAAGCTACATTATGCGCCAAACACACAGGTGAGGCGCGTTGAACTTTAGACTCATATTTATGAGCGCACAAAAACCACTTTCATAGATTCAGGAGTATTTTACACTGAAAAATAGATGCGAAACTGTACTTCGATTATGCCTATTTGCATACATGTCTCCTTCAATCTCTTAGGTTTATGGGTTACAGCCAAACCAACCTATCATGTCTTTTAAGCTTCTTTGCCCAGTTATTCTATTTCACAGGAGGAGTGGTTAAAAGCTAATATACTCTTGCTTAAAGGGGTTTTCTTGCTACAAAGATCTCAAATGATGGGGACAGTAAAAATAAGTACTTTTGCAATTGGTTTGCTTTACCTAAGTCACTTAGTATAGTAGATGTGAGCTTTTCTGTGCATCTATAGCTATTTCTGCTGCAGCTGGTTGTGACATGCCCCCTTTTGTGTGATTGGCTGACTGACATTTCATTCAGCCTGTTTAGACACGCCCCTGGACGGGAAACGCCCCCTGCACTGTGATTGGCTGCCTGCACTCTGTGCTTACTCCCCTCTGAGCTGTTTAAATTGAAAGTGAAACTAAGTTACCTCAGCTTCTCTATGCTCCTATCTCAGCTCTATGTAAAGGATCTGGGCAATTAATCAGTCTCTAACAATTAGGGCCCGTTCACACAACAATGGACAAATACCGGTCGATGTATCTGACCGATATTTGTCCTGTTTGTAGGCCGTGCACACGGCTGTGGGGGGGGGGACGGCTTTTCTCCGCGATGAGCGGAGAAAAGCCCTACCCCTTCACATTCACTTGCACATATTCCGCTGGAAAACCAGACGGAAGAATGTTTTCCGTCAGGCGGAAAACCCGTGCAGTGGGGACTGCTGCACAGGTTTTCCATAGGAGCCCATTGTGCACGTTTGCGGACAGTTTTTCAGACGGTCTGCAAAAACCGCGAAAGAACCAGTCTGAAAAACCCTGCCGCAAACCCTGTGCCATGAGGACAATGCCTCGTTGAGATTCCCTCTCTCCCTCAAATAACACAACTTTATACATCTGTTTTCCCATCACCCATATAACAGCCTTATACAGTCTGCTCTAACCGTCATCCTGGATAACAAGGGGGGAAAAGGGGATGTCAGTGTGCATTCTCACACTTGCTATCAACAGTGCAGGCTGTATGTTTAAACTGTTCTATAGCAATGAGGTGTTACAATGATCTTGTGGAGCCTGGAAGATGAAGGGCTCCTGCAGACAGTATATAAGGCATGAATGAGGCTTCATATCTATCCTCTCCAACATCCTTCCCCTTCCACTTGCACACAGAGCATAATAATGATGTCACGGAAACTCCTTCAGTGTAGGAGAGTCACGTGGTCCTTCCCTGTAGAGAACACGCCCACTCTAGAGAAAGACATGCCCCTGGTATGAATCCTGAAACTGAAAATTATTAGCTCAAGACCTACGAAACCTATCAAACGATAAACCCCTTTAAATCCATTGTATATTTGCAGTATTACAGAGCCTGAACGTTTTAAGATATTTTATCATTCTTTATAGATGTCCCTCCCCATGGTTCCCAGCTGTTGCTGGAGATGTGGTGCAGCAGAAGGCTCAATGACCCATATATGGTGGGAATGCCCTGATCTGTTAGGTCTATGGTCCAAAGTAATTTTAAGAGTCCTTCAACATGCTGCTCTTATCATCATATCATTCCTACATATGCGCTCATAATAATTTTTATTTTAACTACAGCTAAAGTCGTCTTTTATAACATCGAATATTAACAGGAGTCTAACCACAGCTTACCCTCACATCTCTGACTGGGTATTATTGGAAATATATTTCTGCAACGCAGTGAGGAGAGGACATCAGTCAAAGGTCATAGCAAAAGTATAACACTAATGTGACTAGATGGCTTACTTTTTGTGCTTCTCGATAATATACTGCATTTCACTTATGCAGACAATCCCCAACTCCAACGAGCAGTTTTTTTAGTCTATAAGTGCGCAATGAAATTGCGTTTTGTATTCCATATTTTTGGATGTAAATATTTACCGATCGTACACAAACACAAGGCGCATTGTATGCCGGGACCCACCCATTGTAATGTGCCTAAAAATGAGGCGCTGTTATGGCCTGCCAATCTTGGAATGCGCAAGAGCACATCAATACCATTCTATATGGTGTCCAATTCGCATCGAGCTCAACAAGAGGCGCGATAGCTTATCATTACAAGTATATTGAATATTCATCTAACAAAATACTTGTAATATGACGCGCTGAAACACATAGCTTTGTATAGAATGTGAAATCTCCTAACACAAAAACACATGTCATAATGTCTATCGCCTCCCTAGAGCGCACTTTGTGTGTTTATGGCGACACACAGCGCATCATTTTTAGGTCTGCATTATATTTTGACTATGGCAAGGTATACCTTACCTACAGATTTAATGACTAGTGTTCCTGGATTTTCAGGTCTGCACATTTCCACTCTATTTAATGCGTCCAAAAAACTGACGTAGCACTGCCAATTTTCGGAGATCTCGCCCTTAATTTTCACAAAGATTGAGACCCTAACTTTGTCTAATCTGTGTTTTAAAAAGAATATATAATGGTTCGGCACTACCCCTAATTACTGTGGTGCCCGTTGCCAAAGATCCAGCCACAGTCCATATATCCAACAGCACACACAGAATTTCTTGATGCAATTAAGATAAACTTAATTCTATGCGTATTTCTCCATAATAATATCACAGTACGACAAAATCAAAACAAATCCATGGTAACGCGTTAGTAACATACACACATAAAATTTCCTAGAGCATGATACCAAGATACAGTTTTCGGTTATAGACCTTTTGTCTAGGAAATCTTATATAGCTCATAACTCAGAGAACAAAATATAACCGTTGCGATCTACATATTATATAATCTGCACTAATGGCCTTCGAGGCGCATTATAGCTGGGAAGGCAGGTAAACCATTTCAAAGTGGTATACCTTGACCTGAAATGTCCGGCCCTAGTCGCTAGAATCTTCCTGATGTATGACGGCCTCTGTAGAAAAGGGTTCATTAAATCATTGTCGCAAATCTCGCCAGAATAATGCACATGAAATTTGACAGGTGTTAAACGGCTAAATAAAAGACTTTCATTCATTGTCGCCCTATTAAAACTGTGTCACTTATATGAAGTAAACATATAGGGCGATATTTTTGAATCTGTTGGTGCTAACAACGACGCAGTTCTAAAACGATAATATGAGGACGTGTAGAATATGACATTATGTATATGAAAGTTATGTGTATGATGTGCCAAACTTTTTCTCATCCATGGTATGGATTTGTATGGCAGTTTTGCGGCAAACTTTGGCGCATTCAGAAGTGTTGTGTCTAGTGCAGACTGCGGCAAGTTTTTGCATTCATACATCTTTTGAACAGGGCTATGACAGTTTTTATACTCAAAGTACGCATAACAAACTGGTGCATTGTATCAGCTGTACATGCATGTCGTCCATGACTCATTGGAACTTTGAACTCCTTAACAACTGTCCCACCGTACATTTTGAGGCGGCGGCGATTTCAAGTCGTTCTTAAGACTACATGCGACATCTTTTGTCGTCCTCTCTGTCAGACATGAAGTATGCGTTCGCCTAAGCTGCCACAGCCCTGATCCCAGCGCGCATCTCTTCCTGCGAGCACTGAGGGATGGGGGAAACCCGTCCGCTCCCCGGTGCTTTAAACCCCTTGATTTAGCGGGCAGATTGTCACCGCAGCACAATCAAACTGTTTCTCCTGCTCTGTCAGGTTATCGAACACCCTATGACCTACAGAGCCTAGGGAAAGGATGCACAGTCTGGCCCTTTGTCCTCAATAGATTTTCGCCAGGCTGTCCTGTTAGAGCAAGCCAGTGATCAGGTCATGTACTGTGTGCATGTCCTTGATCGATTTGCCTGTGTCATACTGACACAGAATAGATAACTGTAAATAGGCATAGTATAGTATTAAAATCGTGCTAATCCATTACAAAGTGTAAAAAAAAAAAAAGTAAACACAAATAAAAAGTGTAAAAAAAAAGAAATAAAAAAAGAAATAATAAAATACAAATAAATATATTAATAAAAAATAATTGTGCAATACTTACGCACACAAAAAAAACCTACACATAATAGGTATCCACACTACTGTAATATCCTGTAGAATTAACTATCATGTTTTATTAATGTGAATGGTGTAAAAAAACTTAATAAAAAACCAAAACAACATTTTTTTTAAATATGTTAAAAAGAATTCCTGCAATATTTAATAAATGAACTTAAACTATACCCCCATAAAGGTACAACTCATCTCGAATAAAACAGGCCGTCATACAACTGCGTCATTGAAAACAAGAAAAAAAGTTTACAACTGTTGAAACGCAAGGAGGCAAAAACTAAAAAAAATGTTCTGGTCATTTACTACTTTTCAGGCCTGTGGCTTAAGGGGTTAAGGGCATTCTACGGCTCTCTAAGCAATATGTTCGCTATTCAGGAATTGATGTGAATGACCGAATGGCACTATAATATGTATTATAGATTGTCAAAATTTAAATATGTGTCAATATTTACACCGACCAGTATATCCAATTTAGATGAGATAAATGTTAAGACAATGGAGATTTATTTTTGCTGTAATTTTTTTCTGTCTGTGTGCATGTGCATTACTTTTCATGTCTCATCTACACGGTGCAAAGCCAGTTCTCTATTCCTGCAGGTGCACATCTCTAACAGCATAAACCTCTGCATATGAAGCAATGTTCATTAATATCACTAAACAGTGCAATTGTGGCGACAGCCTCAGGTTTGTTTATGGACCTATGGATAGTCTGTAAATGGTTAAAAAAATAAGCAAGCACTCTACAAATGTTTTACCTGACATTTGCATTGTCGACGATGAGGATCTAGTCACTTATGTAATCTATTAAAAATTCTTTAGGAGTTGTGCCTCCCTCCCTCTTCCTCTTCCCAGCTGTCTTCACCTCTTTCAAGACTAACTACAGCAATGTAACCCCCTTCTTCCTCTGTAGGTAGACACAACAGGAATTTCCCAAGCCCATCTCCTATTTCATGAGCCACAAGGGAACTCTTGACAAACGCATGCTGACATTGAATTGAGTTTATTGTTAGTGAGATACATTACTTAGAAATTTTAATATTTGACTTACAACAGAGGATAAACCTACAGGTTTATAGCTTCGAGGCTTTGTTTTTTAGCATCATTTAAAATATTAGTAACATTTTGTGTTTGCCGGAGCTATGTAATTCTATTTATCCACTGCACACATTTTCAGTAGTTTTTTTCAGTTTTTTTTATATTTCTAAAACCACTGAAACAACAATTGAAAACAAATCCCATAGCCTTTAATAGTAAAACACTTTCTGTATGGTCTATCACAAATTGTTTTTTTTTCGTCTCAGTAATATTGCTGTAGTGATTTTTTTGTTGTAACAATTGATGTCAAAAAACATCAAGAGCCTGGGCCTAAAATTGTACTATTGAATCTTAAGCAAAGCGTCAGTGATTATTTTTGTTTCGGTTTTTGGATAGCTCCTGCCTGTGAAAATCTGCACCAGGTAGAGTTTTAACAACTTAAATGAATTGTTTTGCATACTAAAAAACCAAAGGCCAAAAAGACTGAAAACCACCCAAAAAACTTGTTGAACCAGTTTGCTTTGAGACAAAACGCTGACATTGAAAGCAGTTTTTAGGTTTTGATTTTCAACAGGTTTTTTGTCCTATGCTGTGTAGACCTAGCCTAAGAGAATACATACATATAGAGAACCTGTGACAGACACTGACATGTCTGTTTTAGTAAATGTACTAGTGCATCTCAAAAAATTAGAATATCATTGAAAATCTAAAAGGTGTTCTCCAGATTATCTTTTAAAGTGTTTATAGGTTCATAAATGGTTTTAATTAAATCCTTGTAATACCTACTTGTAATGAGTCAAAGTAAAATATATGGGTTTTCTTTATTTCACGTTAAATTTTTTGATACATGATCTTTTTAGTGATATACTTTTTTAGATTCACTAGTATTGTTTGTATATTGATTGAGAGTGTTCCCTGTGAAAAAACAATCTGAGCATGCTGTCTCTAGAATCTCTGTGTTTGTGCTATTCCTCTGTCATTCCATCTATAAAGTAGCATTGCTGAATCCCTGTCAGATGGGTTTACCATTCCATGTTTTTTAAGGGGTGTCTCCCTAGTAGATACAGTTGACAATGACATTCAGTTCAGGACACATCCTCAATTGTGGTTAAAGCACCCATCGATAGTGGTAGTTTTAGTTGTATATTTTTCTATACACCAATATAACGATGATAGCGAAAACAAAATCGGAGAAATCGCTCCAGAATTAATTAAAGGGAATGTGTAATCAAAAAATTACTAATTGATTAAGTCCCGTTTTTATGTCATGCACATAATGAGTAATTTGAGACTGACTCAGTTTTCCCCATTCACTTCTATAGAGAGTTTTCTATTCAATGTTTCAAGTGACCTTGAAGAAATGCAGTGTGTCAGTGAGTGAAAGTGAGAAGTGTGACATCTCCTCGTTGTGATCGGGTGGATCCTGTGTTATCTATTCACACTGGTGTCTCCTTCTCGTTTTACCCTCTTTGTGCTGATAATTTGATCAGACAACTGAAACTTTCTTTACCAGAACAGGAAGTGTCAGACGTAATATTAGGCAATATAGCCCAAAGTGAAACTGCAGAATTATTAAAAAATATTGAAAGTGAATATGGTAAAATTTAAAGAAAAATGAAAATAAAAAATCTTACAAAAATGTGTTTGAACATAAACATTGTTAGTTAAACAATAAGTCATTTTTGATGACACATTCCCTTTAAGAGGAAAATTCACTAAAACAGATATGCCAGGAACAACCAGAGAGCCTCTTTAATTTCCTAAGAAGACAGGGATGTATCCAGCTGGACTTGACATTCAATGGACCATTTTATAGTCTTCATAAGGAACGCCTACGCGTCCCTTATTGTCTATAAGTACATACATCTCATATGCAATTTTTTACGAGTAAGACCATACTGGCCCAAAGGTTGTGTTTTTTTTTAAATATAAATAAATAATGTATTTACTTACCAATAACATAGCATGTCATCCATGTTCCTTTTCCAAAAATACCTTGTAGAAAACGAAACAACACCAAAACGTAAAAGTTTGTGGCAAATGCTACAATAATTCCAGCACAGTCCCGACTCGCAAGAATAAAATCCTGTAAGTGAACTTTCTTTCCATACTAATATTGCAATGAAATCAAAGTAGATCCAATGGTTAAAATAATTAAACTTTGGAAACATAAATACGTTGTGTGTTCACATAAACAAGATTTAAGATACAATAAGGTGTCCCTACGAATGAAAAGCAGGTCTAGTTTAAGTACTGGCTTTGTTGCCCCTATAAACAAACAATCAGAGCCTGGGCTATTCATTTGTTTTTCTGTGGAAGAGCACTGATATAAAGTTCCTGATTGTTCTGATGGACGAACAAAGATCCTTCTTACCCCACACATATAGTTTTTCATACACATCCTCCTTGAGCTAGAATGTTTTCGTACACAAGTTTTTAAGAGGTATTTGTGTATATTTTGGTATGTGGTTCTAAATGGTTGCCCTTAGTTAGACATTTCTCACCTATTCACCAGATAGTTAACAAATGCCAGATTACTTCTGGGCTCCTACCAATCATTAGAATGGGGGCTCTCTTTTCTGAATGGAGGTTATGCACACTGCAGCTTCATGTCACTGTGGAAGCCCAGTGCTGTGTTGTGGTTAAGTGATAGGTGTCCAAATTTATTTCTTGGTCATGACCTATTAGCAACATATCTCATCTTACAAATTATATAGTATTATAATAATAATAACCAATACGAATGATCTAAATACGTGAAAGTGTTTGTAACACACCATAAAATGTAATTGTTAAGCATGAATGATAAGTGAATGTGGACACAGGGTGTGCTCTGCAAGTTTTTATATCCAGGGCAGTTTGCAGTGCATTCGCCCAGCTTTAGAGCCCGCTGCATGGCCTCAAAGCGCCATCTGTTTTATTTCAACATGATAGCACATCTCATGACGTTGCATACAATTAAAAGCTAGTGCAGAGCAGGAAGCGAAAGCTCCTTGCCTCGCAGATTACTCCCATCAGAATACCAGGGTATATGACCAACCAACTGGGGGACCCCATGTACTTACACACTAGGGCCTTATATACCTATTACTCTACTGGGATGACTTATAGACCTACCAACCTACTTTGGGACCTATAGACCTACACACCTACTGGGAGGAACTATAGACCTACCAACCTACTGAGGGACCTATATACCTACCAACCTATGGGGAGGACATATACTGTATACCTACCATTCTACAGGGCGACCCACATACCTAGCAAACTACTGGGGGACCTATATACTGAACAAACTACTGTGAGGCTTTATACACCTACTAACCTTCTTTCCTACCAACCTACTGGAGGGCCCTATATACAAACCAACCTACTGGTGGGCCTATATACCTACCAACCTACTAGGGGTCCTATATATCTACCTACTAGCGTGGACCTTACACTAAAACTATATTAAAAACAACAACTCCTTTTAAACATACCTTTTAATAACACTCAATGTTAAACATATAAATCTCTACATGTACACCACCAAAAATGGATAATACCCTAGAACTGTCACTTACACAATTAACCCTATAGTAACGTACCACATCGATGACACCGCCCCGAAAAGGCGACCCCTTAATTATCTCCAAGCTTATCCTATTTAACGTCCCGCCTATATATTGCTAGGTGAAGTCAAAAAAGTGGGAAAAAATACAGCTTGAATGTATGCTATATTCACCCATAAGTGGCAATATTATAAAAAGGCGCCAAGGTCGGCGCTTAATGCACCAGAGATAATGAATCAGAAACGAACTCCCAAAAGGAACTGTAGAAAAGAATACCCTCCAATAGACCCACAACAAAGTCAAATTTAATGACATCAAATTGCCATACTGATCTGCGCCATTCAACCCAAACTGGTAACTGCGGTCAATAGAGTGATGAAACCCAAGCGCCAGAGTGGATATACCGCTAATACAACCCAAACCGCTTTCATACCATTCCTAGGTGAGTTCCTCATTGTTGTCAAAGATCAGAGCAAATAACATCCCATCGTAAATCTCCGTAGTCTATCTTCAAAGAGCGAATCCAGTGGAGGTCTCAAAAGGAGTTGGTGTATCTTCCAAATGTCTGGGAACGCACATGTTTATTGTGAGTCTATATCCAGCTTGCCCACTAACACTTTTCTAAGTAATACTAATGCTTACGCTTATATACCTACCTATTGGGGTACATAAGTACCTATCCCAAGCCTACTATTATTCCCTATAATACCTGACCTTATTAATGGACGCGTTATACCAGCTACCTACCTATGTAGTGACCGAATACACTCTCCATCCCGACGGACCTATTTCTTATCTATAGTGGGAGGCACCTTTTAATACCTTCCTAAAAACAAAGGAGCCCTTTAAAGGGGACCATTTATACCTACTATGGAATGGTTTTATATATATAAATATATAGATTAATAATATCTATAAAAATATATAAATATTAATATGTATATATATAAATAATTAGTATAGTAAAACTTCCAGGGCTGGACTATTATCATACATAATATAATTTGAGGAGGTGAGATAGCAACCTACTGTTGGTGTGAACTATATATCAACAAACCATTGCGAGGTTGGCCAATTAAACTGTTCTACTAACTTACTGGTCGAGTATATACCTCTACAGAGCGGATGAGATCTTATATGCCTGCCTACCTACCTACTGTGGTGGGATCTATATACCTCCCTACCCAGGGGTGTCTTTAGGCAGTTTTATCCGGGGATTCTGCAGAGATGAGTTCGTGCCATGCGCGAGAATTCAACATGGTTTGCTTTGGGCCGGATAGGTAGAATCTTGAAGTGGAAAGGAGCACGACTCTGATCATGAAAAAGACCTCCCTGCTCAAAGTCAAACGTAATGTAACTTCTCACTGTATGTTACTCTATTTTCTGCAGAGCGGTCAACAATGAACTCGTTTCTACCACACTATAAGGTCGCTGTTAACTAAACATAAACATCAGTGTAATACACCGTATATATTTCTGCTCAGTAGCCTACATAACAACTAGTTTCCTACCGACTGATATCGGCTTAATATAACGTTCTTCAGAGCTGTGGTGGTCCGCATCTTGCGGCCATGGACTGTGCAGTATTACTTTAATCCTTAAAGTGGTAATCAGTCTTCTCTTCGGGAGTCTTGAGTGAATATTTGATCTAAACGAGTAGTTTTTAATTTTTCCCTCACTAACTATAATATGTGATTGGTATACCTTTGCTCCAGATGTATCATTTGTATTCGTTGAGCGTAGACTGTATATTATAACTAACTATTAATCCTAGTCATACAAGGAGAGAAGAAGCTTTGAAAAAAGGCAAATATAGAGATTCAGTCGCTGATTTTCATTGTACCGAGTGATGTCTGAGGTTATGACATGGGCAGTAGCTACAGATATTTAAAAACACAAGATTATGACAAGTTATTATTTCGTCTTTAAAAAATCTACATGCCTACAATTCACTCAATTTGGCATTGAAACATGCCAGTGTGATAAAGCAGCCCTGACTGACAACAAAACTTAACACAAAGGGCCCGGGCCCTGGATGTTTTAGGACCCTAGCAACGACTCTGTCCCTACTTAATGGTGGACTATATAGGAACGAAGGGTTAACCCCATCCCCCACAGCAGACACCCATGCTTTGTTATACAGGCTCCCATCAGGAAGCGAGGTATATAGACACCCCTGAGTAGGTAGGTACCGTATGGTGTGGTAAATTCTGCAGCAGAAGTCAACATGGCGGTTTGGACCGGATTGAGAAAAAGGAAAGTGAACGACTCCCATCAGAAAACACATCACCTGCGAGAGTCACTGGATGTAACTGCAGTGTAATCACTTATATGTCTGCAGAGCGCCTACGTACAACTGAGGCCATGTTCACACGGCAATATCCTGGACGTATTTCAGTCCGTAATTACGCGCCGGAGTGCGCAAATTACGGACTGAATACGTCCCAGTAACTAAGGTAATCCACAGTTCTCATAGAGAACTATGGATTACGTCTCCTCTCCCTGCTAGGCGAATACGCCGCGGGGGGAGATAAGTGACATGTGAATTACCAGCGGTGTATACGTGCCGCTGGTAATGCAAGTCAATGGGCCAACGAGGTGACGGCCTCCCGCACCCGCCCCCGCTCCCGGCCACACGGCGTAATTGCGGGGCGTAATTACGTCCCGCAGTTAAGCCGTGTGAACATAGCCTGAGTGTACACAGGTTTCTATGGTTACCTAGATACCAGGCAAACATCTGTTATCTGATTAGCTGAGAGAGCTGAGAACAGGCAGTAATGTCACCCCATGGATGGACAGAGTTACGAGAAAATTTATTATATCTAACAAGATCGGCTTCACTAAACAAAAGGTACAAGTGCTGAAAAAGATGGCTTTATGTCCTAATCTCTTTAGAGATAACATCTCCTGCACTGTCAGAGTAACAGCTCAGCTAGAAGCTGAATACGTTAATCAATGATATAGAACCATCTACAGTCTGAGGAGACAAAGTGAGTGCAAAATTCTTGTGAGTCAGTGAAACAGCACGATAAGTAATATTATTGGGTCTTGGTATTTTGGGATTTTTTTTAGTAACAATCATACATTTGGTATATTTGCTTCATGTATAGGTGTATTATTTGGTAACTGTATGATGTTATTTATAAGGTTTAACACTATCATATTTGAAAGCGCAAGTTTGGCAGCGCTGATTTTCAGTGCACAGTATACTGCTGAGGTGATGGACAGTATTTATGTGGAATACACATAAATTCATGACAGTTTTTTTTCAACGTAAAAATATATGCAACAGTTCACACTGCGGCATGTAAAATGCTGTGTGAACCCAGCCCCACTGAGCAAAACGTAACACAGAGGGCCCTGGATGTTTTAGGACCATAGCAAAGTCTCTGATGTCACAAATTGAATCAGTACACGTAAAAATGCACCAATAATATATTAAACTACACTACAAAACAATGTGTTAAATAATAATACATAACATAATCACACTGCTGTAATTCCAAGGAGAAATTGTACACTTTAAATTACAAATCCTTCTTAGTAGATCAGTACTTCTACAAATAGCATACGGTAAATGGGTCTATTTAAAGTACCAGTATATCTAAAGTGGACTTGTTACCAGCAGCAGAGATGGGATTCTACACAGAAATTAGATTTTATAACTCAGTAATATTAAAGGGGTTTTAATACGAAGGCATTGTTTGTCCTATTTTATTTTTTAGCGTGTTCAAGAGGAGGCATGTATGATTTGTTTGAACTGCATATCATGTGACCCAGCAGGCATCACCATGCCTTTTCTCACAGTGTGCTCATTCTAGTTAAACAAAGGTACAATGTAGCTGAGTGGTTAGCACTTCTGCCTTTCAGCATATCGGTCCTAGGTTCAAAGCCCTCCATTTTCCTCAATGTACATACCTGATTGATGTTTCCTTTTCCCTTCTATTTATTTGCATTGTTTACTAGTTACTTAGGAGTACAGTGGACAGGACTAGATTGACAGTACCGAGGGTTGAACACTCGCTCAGCAGTGAGTTAGTATGTGTAATTACTAGGCAAGAAAGAGACTGAAAGTAGCTGCCTGAGAGGAGAGGTGATGTCTGTGATGTCTGAGCATGTGCAGAAAGGACTGAGGAGCTCTTGTCACTGGTCATATTCCATAGAAAAAAGTTGTACACTATGGATCCCTGAGGTAGCAGGTAAAACAAAAATGCTGCAGAATTTTTTATAATGATAAATGGTGAAGATGTTTATTATTTAATTTGGAAGCTTCCCACATCAATTTTACTTTGTGGTAAAACCACTTAAAAGCTCTTAAAAGCATTTGGATAGTTAGCTAATAGAAAAGTTCCCCAAAAATAAGCTAAACTGAAAGTCTCTACCTGATGAAACCTAGTAATCCAGCTAAATCATGGGGACTTTTGCAAAATTGTTTTAAAATTTCCTGCGGGCCCCACAGGAGGGATTGATGGATATTCCCCCCCTCCAATTTACTGAAAAGGCAGAATCGGCTGCAGGACACAAGACAGGGCCCTGGGGTCAGAAAACTCACAAACCCAAAAGATAATTTTTGAAATTCAAGGCCAAACTTTTTTTTTTTTTATCTATAATTAACCCAGGGACTTGTTCTTTCGAACATGTAATTTATCTTACTAGTACTTTGGGGAATATATGATTTTGACATTTAACTTTTTCTTAGTTGTGTGATAAAAAAAAAACAGCAATTCTTTTATTGAATTTTTACAGCATTCACTGTGTGGTATAAATAACAGTTACTTTATTTGGGATTTAAAATTTTAATATTATTACCACATTTTTAAAACTTTTTTGTTACTACTTTCCCACAATAAAAAAATACAGTGTTTTTCGGACCAAAAAAGTTTTTTTTTTTTTTTTTTTTGGGAAGAAAGGGGGGGGGGGTAATATTTTTTTTATATTTAAAAAAAAAATGGCAAAATGGGGTGTTTTGACTTTTTAATACTTTTTGATTTTTCTTTTAAAAATTAAAAAACTTTTTTCTTTAAACCCTACAGGGTTTCTTCAAAAAATAAGCCCTACCACAATAATAAGCCCATGCTGGATTTTTCAGGGTTTTTGGAGTAGACTTAAAATAAATCCTTTTTTAAAGGGCCCCGGCTTCCTAAAAAAAAGTTGGGACCTCAAATCTTTTGAAAGGGGGGATTAAGCAACAAAAAAGGTCACTTCCATGTTTTTTTTAACCAATTTAAAAAGCCATGGTCAAATTTTTTTAATGTGGGGATCTAACTGGTTAAAAGGTATATGCCAGCTGTGACTAAAAGCCATTACCTGCCATGAAAAGAGTGAGCTCAGCGAGTGACCCTGCTCAATACACCTTAAGGGTGCGTCCCCACGGCAAGGGACAAATACCGCGGGTTTAAAAACCGGGTTTTTTCCCGTTTTGCGGCTGTCCCCATGACAACGGTGGGGGGGGGGCTTTCCTCCGAATGACAGAGAAAACCCCCCCCCTTCCCACCACTTGCACATATTCCGTCCAAAACCAA
Organism: Phyllomedusa bahiana; assembly: GCA_025379985.1. Classification (NCBI taxonomy): domain Eukaryota; kingdom Metazoa; phylum Chordata; class Amphibia; order Anura; family Hylidae; genus Phyllomedusa; species Phyllomedusa bahiana. The sequence continues at coordinate 139,154 of JAODAL010003654.1, forward strand.
CAAAGAATGTGCAAGTACAATGTTTCTGGGGCCCCCCGCGGGTGGAAAAAACCCGGGCAAAAAAGGACCAAAAGGCCCATCTAGAAACCCCCATTGAACATACCCTTATAGTCACGAAGCTCGCCCCAACAGGGGGTATCCAAATATTGGTAAGGCTAAAAGGACTTTCCAAAATAAATCACCAAATTTTCCGCCCTGTTTTCAGGAGTTAAAAAAAGGAAATTTTATAGTCCCACAATTTTTTTTTTTTTTTTAGGTTTTTAACTGCATTATAAATTATAATTATGTTTCTTTATGTATAAAAAATGTTTTCTCTTAAACAAAAATGGGCTGAAAAAGGCTTATTCTTATTTTTTACATAATTTTTATTTCTCTAATTACTGAAAAGGTTTTCCAGTCTTGAGAAAAAAACTTTAAATTGACATTATCGGTATTTTTTCAAGTTTTATGCATTTTATTTATGCAGTTTTGAGTACTTGTGTTTTTTAGTTACATTTATTGTCTTTTTCCATAACAAATCATGCAATTTCGTGATTCACTTTGAATCACAAGATTTTTATTGTGAAAAGATGCAACAAAAAGACTAAAAAACATAACACAGATTGACATATGCCTATTTTTAAGCTAGAAAATAACACCCATATCTGACTGACAACTATAACGTTCGTCATAACAGTTATGACTATGCAAATCTGGTTAATCTGGTATGTGCAGGATGGAAAGAAGAACATGGAGTCAAATTGCACTGACAAGTGACACTATGACACAGACAAGCCTAGCTTGCCAACTTTTCTCTGCCCAGTCACTGTCCCAAACTTGTAATAGGTCCAGTTTTTCATTGTGCTGAGCAAATCGCAGTATGGGGATAAAAAGTACTTTTGTGTGCTCTTACTGATTGCTGACAATAACCTTTTAAGCAACAGGCCTGAAAAGGCCTTAAACGGGTTGTTTCACCATGCAATTTCAAAGAGTCACTTCCTCAAGATTCCTGGTCAGGCTTTGGGTGGTTCTACAGCACTGCTGTTCCTAGCTATTCCTGTTACAGTGAAATGAATGCTGGAGATTTATAAACTGTAGTGCACAAGGCTACAGAGCTCTAAAGGGTGAACGTTTCTCATTTACATAGGTAAACAAACTCCGTTGCTACATGTAAGACTCTGCAGAGAGTGACTCAGCATAGTCAAGCGACAGCTTGTAGAGTAGATAGATGTTCCCCTCCGATCGTGACGTATCGTTAGGTGAACATATGTAGCTGAGGACAAAGAGTGCAGTTGAATTCTTTACAAGACAAATTAGTGACAAGGACAATTGGTCAGGTGCTCACCTTTTGCGGCTGTACAGATCCACAGTACAGCTCGCATCAGCGTATGTCTGTGCACCTTTCGCCATACAAAAGAGATATAGCTGCTCCGCACGTTCCCGCTCAGGGCTCCACGAGGGACGCCAAGGATAGAAATACAAAGATGGCTGAGAGCTTGATTAAGAGCTGTCAGTTTCCAAAGGACCGTGTTGCTGAAGCGCTAGACTATTCAGACAAGGGCAATTGCTTTTCTTGTCTATAAATTTATTAAGTACACATCTGAGGAAGCCGATGAGATATTGGCGAAACGCGTAATTTGTACTTAATAAATTTATAGACAAGAAAAGCAATTGCCCTTGTCTGAATAGTCTAGCACTTCAGCAACACGGTCCTTTGGAAACTGACAGCTCTATTCAAGCTCTCAGCCATCTTTAGTATCTTCTATCCTTAGCGACAGCTTGTAGAGCAATCAGATAAGGGACAGAAGAGAGAGAGATGGGCAAAGGTGGTCGTTAACCAGAGAAACTTGTGTACTCTAAAAGGAGATATGTGACGATTCTAACCGGGATGGCTAGAAACTTCTGGTTGGACGGATCCTCTGGGCCCACCGTGGGCCAAGATGGTAGATGCAGGCGGTGGGTAGCCGAAGTGCAAGTCTTGGTTGGCGGTACAGGAACAGAAACAGGCACCGCAGGTGTAGCCGTTAAACGTGTACACAGTCCAGGTGTAGCTGGTGAACGTATGCACAGTCCAGGTAGGGTACAGGTAAGGCCAAGCAGCAGGAATAGGCCAGCTGGTGCAGCGGCAGATGTACAGCAGGAACTGATAAACATGTAGAACCTACAAGAGATCTTAAATATAAAAAGCAATTCTTGTAGTGAGACTACCCCTTTATCATGCCCTACATGTTAAAAGCTAATAATTTTGGTGAGAATTTAATGACCAGCTACATTTCTCAGTTTTTGCTTCAGTGCATTTCAGTAGTTATAATTGTTTATTGTGGTTTAAGAAGAGAAATGTAGGGAGTTCGGGAAGAGGAGAGATGGAGGTAGGCAAAGCTTGTAAGCTACAGGGTTAATACATTGGAGGACTTTGTATGAACCCAGGAACCGGGGACTTAACTTCTGGCTGGGAATCTTCACGAGCACTTGGCTGATAACCATACCTTGTTCCCTGGAGAGAAGGTCACGGGAGGTCTTCTCTTCTTGTCCACCTGTGTTTTCATACAAGAAGAGGCTTGAAGTAAGGACAATCAGGTCTTTTGCCAGATAGCGAGAAAGTTACAAACTTCGTCATCTACGGCAGGAACATCCGAAGAAGGAGACAGAGGGAGGAGGGGGTGAGGTTGTCGGCCCTAAACAATATAAAACGGGGAGTCTCCGGAAGAAGTGGCAAGTCAGCTGAGGAGCAGAGGGGAGACCGAGTAGAGGCAGGAAGTGGGACATCTTTGAGAAGGGGTCCGTAACCACTCAAATAGTGGTATTATTTGAATAGAGTGAAAGATCAGTGATGAGGTCCATGGCTATATGGTTCCACAGACACTCTGGTATGAGTAAAGACTCAAGAGGCCGGCAGCCTTGAGTTGTGGGAGTCTTGTCACAGGCACAAGTGGTACAGGAAAGAACAAAGACCTTCACCCAGGTTAGTCCTCCATTAGTGCAGAGATATTAGCCAACCATATTTTCACACCCCAGAGTGCCTGGCCAGCAAGGAACAATTACTCCACTTCAAGACTTTCTTCCTGAGAGACGGAGTTTCCCCGGGGGAACACGTTGGAGGTCAATCAGCCATTTAGGTGGAACGATATGCCGTGGTGCAGAGTCTAGGCCTTCGTATTCTTGTCCGCAGCTCAGAAGTGGATCAGAAAATCCAACCTGGAGAAGAAGAGGGACCATCTGGTTTGCTGGGGGTTCAAGCGTTGTGCTGTCTGGAGGTATAACAAATTCTTATGGTCAGTGAATATGTTGACCAGTAGATGGCACCATTCTTCTAAAGCCAATTTAATGGCCAGCAATTCTCATTCCCTATAGTGCAGTTTCTCTCAGCAGGGGGGAACGTCTTGGAGAAAAAAAAGAGGTAACAGTTTTTGCCCTGGGGTCTTCTGTGTGAAGATTGCATCTGCTCCTACAGAAGAGGCAACTATTTCAAGGAACAAGGGCTTCTCTGAGTCGGGTCTAGATAGGATAGGTGCAAAAGTGAATGGCATCTTTAAACATGAGAATGCCTCTTCCACCTCAGATGGCCTGGACTTCCATTCTTCTTGGTAAGTGCCAGAATAGCGCCACCACCATGGAGAAGTGCAGAATAAACTGCTGGTAAAAGTTGGCAAATCCCAGGAAATGCTGTATGGCTCATAGGCCGAACGGCAGGACAGAAGACAACTTGGCAGGGTCCATCTGGAATGGCTGGCTGGTCTGTTCAAAGACGCCTTTTTTTCGAGCTTGGAATAAAGTTGGTAGCTCTGTAAGTGTCTCAGTACCTGGCGCACGTGGGCGCGATGAGCTTCAAGACAAGCCAAGAAAATCAGGATTTTGTACAGGTACACGACAACACACAAATACAGAGGGTCTCTGAAGATGTCATTAACAAATTCCTGGAAATCGGCTGGAGTATTGCAGAGGCCAAAGGGCATCATCAGGTATTCAAAATACACAGGTGATCACAGGTATTTAAGGCAGTCTTCCATTCATCTCCTTCACAAATTCAAATCAAGTTGTAGGCTCCCTGCAGGTTGAGTTTTGTGAAGACTCCATGCAGAATGTCAAAGAGTTCGGATATCAGTAGCAAAGGATATCGGTTCTTAACAGTAATTTTATTAAGACCCTGATAGTCAATGCAGGGGCGACGAGAACCATCCTTTTGTTCCACAAAGAAGAACCCGGCACCGGCTGGAGAGGAGGACTAGCAGATGAATCCTTTTTGGCGATTCTCCTTTATATACGCCGCCATAGCCTGTCTCAGGCAGAGACAGGGTGTAGATTCTGTCTCAGGGAAGGATAGTACCAGGCAGAAGATCAATAGGACAATCATAGGCACAGTGAGGCGGAAGGGTATCAGCCTGCATCACGCATTAGACATCTGCATACTCGTGATACGGTGAAGGCAGCCCCAAAAGAGAAGTGGATGACGTCAGTGGAGAAGTGGCATGTACAGGTCGCAGTACCACAAGACACCAGGAATGACAGTTTTGTCCCCAAAATGTGATTAGCACGTGAAGTTGTAGCCATGGAAGACTAAGAAGGATAGCAGAGGAGGAGCGGGGTAACATGTCAAATTTAATTTTTCTTTGTGCAATGACCTCAGTTGGAGATTCAGAGATTCTAAGAACTTTACAGAACTTTATGAAGTCATTCAGGCACTCACCATTAACAGACGAGATAACCAGAGGCTTGACAAGCCGGATCACCAAGAGACAATACATAGAGACCAGCGATGCGTCAACGAAATTCCCGGCTAATTCTGAATCCACAAAGGCAGAGACTTGGAACATGACACCAGAAGGGGTACAGAGCTGGACTGACACATTCAGATGTGGAGACGTTGTATTCACACCTAGGGACACCTTTGCCGTTTTCCAAATGTTGCAGACATTGAGGGAAATTTCCGCAGCAGTGCTCTGGACTGGCACAATAGAGGCACAAATTCTCCTCATATAGACAAGACCATTCTTTCTGAGTCAGTTGGGCTCTGTCTACTTGCATGGGCTCATCGGCAGAAGGCAGCGAAGGAGGCAGTGGAGGCCTTTGGGACACTGGTGCAAGACGGCAGCACGACCAAACCAGTTCACATTCTTGGCAGAGCTCCTCTTGTCTCTCGACAAAATGAACATCAATATGAGCTGCCAAGTGGATGAGGTCAGAGAAGACTGACCGGACAGCATGTCTTTGATTCTGCTGTAGAGACCTTTTTTGAACTTGGCTCTTAGGACTGCATGTTCCAGAATAATTCCAAGGCCAGAGTGCGGAATTGTACAGCATACTTTCTGATAGAGGAATCCCCTTGATGCAGGTTCAGCAGTGTGGTCTCGGCAGAAGACACACGTGCAGGTTCTTCAAATATACCACAGAATTCGGCAATGAAAACTTGAAGATAAGCCATTGACCCAGTGGGGAGTGACCCATTCCAGGGCTTTTCAAGAGAGAAGGCTGACCACGAACGCCACATTGAACCATTCTGTGTGGAACTGGTTAGCCATAAGTTCCACGTGCACGGTGCACTGTGTGAAGAAACCCTAATGGGCCCTGGGGATTCCATCATATTTAACAGGCAAAGCGAGATGCAGCTTAGGCCCGACCAACGCCACGGAAACCGCTGGTGGAAAAACAGCAGCAGGTGGTGATGGCGGTTACTGGACTGTAAGGAGCTGGTGTAACATGGTGGTGAGCTGGTTAATATGTTGTGACTGCTGGGCACACTGTTGCGACTGCTGGGCAACCACAGTCATTATGTCGGGCAGGCTTGGCAGGGGCACCATGGGCAGAACTAACTGTAATGGCTGAATTACCATGATAGCAGGCCTGAAGGTGTGGATCCTCTGGACCACCGCAAGCGATGGTATAAGCCCGTCAGAGATGGGTTTTCTCAGTATTATCTGAGCTTTTTTACCGCATGGATGGCGTATCTTTTGCTGTCCTCCATCTTGGTCTACATTGCATTCCACCATAGACTGATATAGAGTTACTCCTCTTAACCTTTAAGGGACGTAAGTTTGCTTCTTTAGCTATCAATGGAGCTTTACTATATTTTTATTCTCTAGGTTACTTTGGACATTGTTACAGTTCTTCCTGATGAACCCTGCCATTTGGGAGAAACACGTTGAAGAGTTAGTATTAACTATCTTTGTTAGTAACCATTATTATTTTGAATTTATGAATTTATGTTTTGTTTGTCCTTATGTGGGTAGAGTCAGTGAAGGGATTTATTAGGGTTGTTATAGCCCAGGTTCCTTTTGGGGTTGCCCTTACTGGGGCAGGTACCCTGAATTTGATGGATAGGTAGTAAGTAATGTATTTCTTAGGGAAATTGTAGGGTTTTTTTTTTTTTAGAGATTTTTCATTAGATATCAATAAAGGTTAATTTTTAGGTCTTATTATTCTGTTTAAGGCCTATACCCTTTTGTGTTTTTTGTTGTTGACATAAGTATGGTATATACCTAGTAATGGGAGTTTCAATGTCTCTACTCCTATTGATTTTGGAACTTAAAATGTGGTTGTTGAATTTGTAACTAACCGTTTTTCAGAAACGGCACTTTTAATTTTCTTCATCCTCACTTTTTAAGAGATATTTTTTGTCCATTTACATAGTTGTAAGAAGGCTTGCTTTTTGCAGAACTATTTTTATGAATAACTTTTTCTGAGTTAATAATGTATTGGAAGGCTAACAGGGGTGATAAATTTAATAATGTTTTTTATTTATTATGTACATAACCCAAAATCATACAATACTCTAATATACATGTAATAAAAATTCTGCTCTTTTCCTCTTCTGTACCAGTGCACTGTGCCAGTGCAAAAGGCTCCTATCTACAGAACCAGAACTAATACAGTCCACATTCCTTTCTGTCATGAAGGGACTGAACAGTCATGAAACCCCCACAAACATCATGTGAGCCCTTATATCCAAGTAGATTATTGAGGAACAGAACTTCTCCATCATTACTACTTCCAACAGCATCTTATCAAGTTGATTAGGGTCTGTGAAGAAGCTACACACGTTCTTTTGTCTTTTTCTGTGGACTTTGATTTACAATTAACTTTATTCACAACAATCCAGAAACAGGTGGTTTAAAAAAAAAATAACATTTAACTTTATTACAAATTAAATGTATCTAGAGCCAGACGTTATAAGGACTAAGTTCTTCTAATATAATAAATCATTCAACCATTATACCTATCCAGTTATCCATAGTTTTGTCAATGTAGAACCAGTTATAATAGAATGTTCAGGAGGTCACATGACGTGTGTGGTAGTCAAATGCATTTGCTTCAGGAATGTTGATAATTCAATTTTTGTTTCTCTTGATAGACCTACGTCAATTATTATCAATTAGGTAACAGAGGTTGAATTTTTAATACATGTATATTAGAAAAATTATTTGATTTACTATTATATACATAATAAATAAAAACAATATAAAGAAGATTAGTTGTAGGTTGGTATGGGGAAAAAAACACAATTGCAATATTGTTTTTTGGGTTTCATTTTTATGGGATTCCAGGAATACCACATTCATATAGTTTTTGGAGTGTTTAGATTCTTTTAAAATAATGAAATTTTACTTAGCTATACCATTTCCTAAGACCAACTCTCTTTATTGTAAAACACATGTTGATGGAGCAGTTTAGTTTTCATTATTATAACTTTTGTGGGTCCATTGTGGTTTTTTAATTCAGTTTTTGAGAGTCTGAGTGCAAAGATAACACTGAATTTTGGATTTTTTTTCTTCATAGCAGTTGTTTTTTTAAATAAATAACACAAAAAAAGTTATATTTTAATAGTTCAGTTTTGGAACATCAATTATTATTGTTCATGTTTTTATTTTTTAGTATGATAAATGGAAAAAGGGGGTGTTTTGAATTTTTAAGATTTTTTTTAAATGTTGAATTTTTTTAAATGTTAAAGACTTTTTTTAGTCCCCCAAAGGTCTTTGAACATCAGATATTTAATAGTTATATTTATTTACATTGTAGTACAATTTACCATAAACGTATTGCACAAGAGCGTACAATTACTAGGATTTTAAGAAACGATGGAAGGTGGGGGGGGGGGGGGGGGTGGGGAACCCCAACCCTGCTATTGCATCATCGTGGGGTAGGCTGTTGGCAGTCTGTACCTGCCATGTATGGCATGAGCTCAGGTCTCAACTTGCTCCCTGCACCTAACCTAATGCCTAATTGTAGAGTGAGTTGTTGCTGGCAATTAAGGGGACCTGTGAGTGACAAATCGTGACTTTTTCTTGTGGGCCCTGTTGAAGGGGAAAGTTTATTGGAATAAGCCAGAAACTACCGAACTGCAAGAGAACATTGTGCAACAATTTGCTGTAGTACTGCAGGAACTATTTATTAGAGCATTCAGCAATAAGAATCATTGGGTTTTAGTAGCAGTTGGTGCCAGAGTTTTGGATTGGTTTCCTGTAAACGATACAATGCTGCATAAGTGGAAGAGGACTTTGACAGGAGGCTTGACTCACTGGCATGGTAGATTTACAGTGAGCTGCATCAGGTTGAGCAATACGCCTTAGTACGCAGCTTACCTGTCGTGCTCAATTCATGGACCTCCGTTACAATTTTATAGGGCCAGGTGGTCCTCCTGTTTTTATTCAGGGGATTCCTAAGTTACAAATCACAGCGCCAGACCTGTTTTTTCATGATATTCAAGCTAGGAAACCCTGTATCATCGGAAACTTCCTAAATAAAATGACTTTTAAAACATATAGTGAGATCGCATCCCCAAACTCCAAATGTGTGGCTACAAATAACCTGCAGATTAAACACTACTTTGATGTTAATAAGGTTAGATTAGAGGTCAACCGAGCTCTTGCTGATTTTGAACAGTTGTGTGTTCAGGAACAAACTTCCAGACATGTTATCTCAACACTTCGTGATTATATGATCTTGACTGCCTATTTCCCACCAACCACTTGTTCAGGAGTGGCGGAAAGGGAGTTAAACGTTTCAGTGACAAGTGAGGACTGGACCAAGGCATGTGTATTAGCTAACAAGGCCTTGGTATCCTGTCAAATCCAGGAACTGAATTACAAAGTGCTGTCCAGGTGGTACAGGGTCCCCACACTCCTACACTCACTATTCCACAGTTCTCCTCCTGTGAGATTGCGACAAAATCCAGGAGATATGACACACATTTGGTGGGGATGCAGAGATATTCAACCGTTTTTGGTTCAGGTTATTGAAGTTATAACAATGATCACTGGTATAACGCTGCAGAACGATCCTTTTGCCCTTCTTCTCTTCATGTTGCACATGAATCTACACTCACTGAAGGGGAGCCTGATCATTTTTCTACTGGCAGCAACTGAGTTACTAATCCCAAGGAAATGGAGGTCTACTCAGGTGCTATCGGTGTCTGTGTGGTTCAAATAAATTTTCCACATCCAACTCATGGAGGAAATAAGGGCAGACAGCAATCAACATCTCGATAACTTCAACCAGGTTTGGGGGGAATGGATGACATTTGTAGCATTCTCTGCATACAAAACACTCCACCACTCTCCTTAGGATAAGGTCCTTCTCCCCTTTGCAAATTAGTAGACGCTTCCTTAAAACTATGAACAAACACGCTTTGTGCTGGTGGTGGGGCACAGTCTGCGGATCGCGTCCGATGTGCCTTCTCTTCTTTTTTATTATTTTATTTGCTCAATACGACATTTAAGTGATTGCATATTATTCTAGTACAGTGATATCTTGCTGCGTCCACCCTATTTGGATAAGTTTGCTTATTATACCATCTTTTTCTTGTTTAATTCTACTATCCATGGACATTATGGATGGACATTATGACATAGCCTACATTGATCTGATTACAAGATCAGTGACACTAATCATACATGGCAAATCCTACTATCGTTTTGTATTATGCTCTGTACTTGATGTTATATCTTTTACAAGATTGCATTATTTTGAATTAGCTTCTCTTTGGATTACTGCTTACTTGTTTACCACCAGACTTTTTTTTGTTCTGTGCTGTTTACACATTTCCAATAAAGTCTTTTGAAAAAAGAAAAAAAAAGCATTGGGTTTAGGCATGCATGCCCACAAAGGAAGAACATTTCAACCACGTTATGAGGAGTTCCTGATTTGTGTTAAGTATTGTATGTTTTGGCCAAATTTCATTAAAATGTGTTCATTAGTCTTGGAGTTATAGCAGATTTTCCTGGGCGTCTGGTGAGTGGGACATCCTAGATACTTAGGGAGACATATATGGAACTAGGTGCATCGAAGTACATTTTCACACCTATTTTTCACTGTATAATGTACCTGAATGTATGAAAGTGGTTCTTGTGGTGTTTAAAGTTCATCGCACCCCGCATGTTTGGCGTATTATGAAACATATATAAAGGCTATAGATAGGATGGAAATAAAGGAAAGGTCATTAGAATAGCATATCAAGTGAATAGAAATCATGGTATTGTTCTTGCTTGTGGACCACAGGTCCGCAATTCTGTGGTGTGGGGTCGTGTGTTTGTAGCTAAGGGTGAGAGCAGCAAAAATCATTTCAATTAGTGTAATGTAGTTAAAACTAAAAATTAAAAAATCTTGAACAACATCATCAGGGGGTATTTAATTAAAATTTTGTTTTAGTTCTAATAATTTGAAATACATTTTATAGGAGATTTTTTATATTTTGGGTATTTTTTTTAAATTTTAAATTTTTATTTTTTTTTCATTTATAAAATTTAAATTTTAAAATATTTGATAGTTATCAAAATTACTTTTTATTATTGTACGATGAAAGTTAGAAATTTTGGACATTTTTTGCCCTAACAGCAAATCTAGCTCTTTTCGACTCCTCAGGCTAGGCAGGGCCCATTAAAATAGGTCTGCCTTTTTAAGCAGTAATGACCTAGTTTTACCGACCCCCAAAATAATGTTCTAATAATTTTTAATGTGGTTCGCACAACCCCCCGAACCCCCCTTTGTTAGGTCATTTAAAAAAATTGAGTCTTACCAAAAATGCGCCTAACACATTCGTTTGGGGGCATTAGAATCATGCCCGGGTCCCCCTTTTGGGGCATTTGACCCAAAAAGGGTGAAAAACCCGATCATACATGTCTCCCTTAGTTTCATTTGGAAAGGTACTGTTTAATATTATTATGTGCAGTCATATGCTAATAAATGCTACAGATTTTCACATATTTGTCTTTAAATCCATGCATATATGTCTGGCATGGAAAGCCTAATAGAGCTATATTTTATCATTGAAATCCATCTTGGAAAAAAAAAGGTGATTTTATAAACTTACTACAGTTTGTATAGCAAAGGTGAACTATCAAAAACAGGAAGTTTGTGGGTGCTCTAGTGGCCAAAGTGAAAACTATAATATTTCTAATTTCCATATGTAGAGATAATGACATGGAAAGTAAAATTAATAAATAAATAATCTTCAAAATGTTTTTGCTAAAAAGTACTAATTTGCTAAAAAACTAGGCCCTCACTTATCACTGTCTAAAAGTTAGACAGTGTAAACTTAAGAGAGGCAGTCTAAAAATGCACCAGATTTATCACAGTGACTCAGGCTGCTTGAAGGGGTTCCCCCGGAAAAGAGGAAAACTAAATATATATAAACTACATGTCTTAATAAAAAAATACCTAAATATCTTTAATTATAAAAGTATGCTAATTTTGTCTAATCATTATAGAATAACAAAATGTCCGCCAGGCTGCTTCCTGAGCAGAAACCTGTCCTACAGGAAGTAGAACAGACTCTGTGAGTTACTTCTTGGTTATGCTGAATGACAAAACTGAGCATGTGCTATGCTCAGGCAGTCTCACAGACTTGTGGTATGAAGGATGGCTCTGCAGAGTAGAAAGGAGACTGAGATCTGTACACACACACACACATATAAATGTGATATGGATATAATATATAGAATCTACAGCTCAGCTGAGGGGAATGAGGCTGTTGTCAGAAATGTAGTTTACATAGAACGCTCCTAGCTTCGCCCACTAGCCCAGTGAGGGGAAAGATCCAACATGGCGATAATATGTGATATAACTGCATCTGTAAGTAGTTCACACACTGGATTGTGACAGATATTTACTGCTTATAGTTAGTATTAATCCATTATATGTTCTTAGTTTTTGGGGTTTCTCACACAACCCCTTTAATAAATTAGTGCTGCTTTAGAATGGTCTCACTTTTTAGACCATTTTCTCTTGTCAGACTTTTGCCGTAGCGCGGCACATTGTAACAACATCCACTTTTCCATGAGGCGACATCCGCTTTTCAATAAGCCACACTCACCAGTCGAGCACTGTACAGAATAAATGTGTCCATAACACGCGGTGCCAAAATTGTGCCACTTTTTGCCATGTTTTAAGACACTTTTCTGGTACAACAACATTAGTAAATGAGGACCATTCTCTTTAAACTAATTTAGAGATACAAGAGGTAATGTCTTAACTGAAAGTAGAAATAATATACTTTATTACTCTTTTGTTCAGTGGGAGTGAAAAGTTTAATGCATGACAGAATGAACACAGTTTAAAGCATGAGGGTAACATAAAGATGGATAACGTATACTGCAAAACACTGATAAAACTAATAAACACAAGTAATAGCACTTCTACCTCACATTATTAATCACGTTAATTATTTGCATTCTCAGAGATGGGGAAAAAACATTTCACTGTTACGATCTGCAAAATACTTTTTCATCTTAGATTGTTTTGCCTGTAAAAATTCATTGACCTGAATATTTTTATGGATCAGAGAGCATTCGCTGTGTGTTATATTTTCGTGTTATCTTAGCGTTCCTGTGAAGTCACTTTTAATTATTGCCATCTTGAATAGTTCATTATAGCTTACACTTTCTCTGCTTTATGACTTTGGGTGAATGTAGGAGTTTTGCAACAGATTCAGATTAATTAAGCTAAACACTCATGGTTAGGTCTTGCAGTTCAATCATTTTTACCTCCCAGTTATACAGTAAAGATAATGCTGTAGTACTTGCTTCAAAAAAGGACACATGGCTCTTCCCTGTATGTCCTATTTAGTAAATGCTTGTGTTTCTTGTGAAATAACAATTTTTGAGGATCTTCCGTCATAACTGTATGTTGTGCTGTTCCTCTTGTTTTTCCCTCTAGGAATGCATTACTAAATCTGTCAAATGGGTGTCACCAGTTCTGAGTGTGTCCCTCTACAGTCATGGCCAAAAGTTTTGAGAATGACACAAATATTATATTTTCACATGATCTGTTGCCCTCTGGTTTTTATGTGTGTTTGTCAGATGTTTTTATCTCATACAGAAATACAAGTGCAATCATATTATGATAAACAAAAGTTTTTATTGACAGAATGAGTTAATGCAGCAAGTCAATATTTGCAGTGTTGACCCTTCTTCAGGACCTCTGCAATTCTCCCTGGCATGCTTCAATCAACTTCTGGACCAAATCCTGACTGATAGCAGTCCATTCTTGCACAATCAAAAGCTTGCATTTTGTCACAATTTGTTGGTTTTTGTTTGTCCACCCGTCTCTTGATGATTGACTACAAGTTCTCAATGGGATTAAGATCTGGGGAGTTTCCAGGCCATGGACCCAAAATCTATGTTTTGTTCCCTGAGCCATTTAGTTATCACCTTTGCTTTATGGCAAGGTGCTCCATCATGCTGGAAAAGGCATTGTTGATCACCAAACTGCTCTTAGACGGTTTGGAGAAGTTGCTCTTGGAGGAAAACTGGTACCATTCTTTATTCATGGATGTGTTTTTTAGGCAAGACTGTTAGAGAGTCGATTCCCTTGGTTGAGAAGCAACCCCACAAATGAATGGTTTCTGGATGCTTTACAGTTGGCATGAGACAAGACTGGTGGTATCGCTCACCTTGTCTTCTCCGAACAAGCTGTTTTCCAGATGTTCCAAACATTCGGAAAGGGGATTCATCAGAGAAAATGACTTTACCCCAGTCCTCAGCAGTCCACTCCCTGTACCTTTGGCAGAATATCAGTCTGTCCCTGATGTTTTTTCTGGAAAGAAGTGGCTTCTTTGCTGCCCTCCTTAACACCAGGCGTTGCTCCATGAGTCTCCGCCTCATGGTGCGTGCAGATGCACTCACACCTGCGTGCTGCCATGGCTGACCCAGCTCTGCACTGCTGGTAGCCCGATTCCGAAGCTGAAACACTTTTAAGAGACGGTCCTGGCGCTTGCTGGTCTTTCTTGGGCGCCCTGGAGCCTTTTTGGCAACAATGGAACCTCTCTCCTTGAAATCCTTGATGATGCGATAGATTGTTGACTGAGGTGCAATCTTTTTAGCTGCGATACTCTTCACTGTTAGGCCAGTTTTGTGCACGGCAATGATGAATGCACGTGTTTCTTTAGAGGAAACCATGGTTAACAAAGAGAAACAAGATGTCAAGCACCAGCCTCCTTTTTAAAGTGTCCAGTGGTGTGATTCTTACTTAATCATGACAGATTGATCTCCGGCCCTGTCCTCATCAACACCCACCCCTGTGTTAATGGAGCAATCACTGAAACGATGTTAGCTGGTCCTTTTAAGGCAGGCCTGCAATGAAGTTGAAATGTGTACTGGGGGAAAAAGTTAATTTTCTAGGCAACTATTGACTTTGCAATTAATTGCTGTTAAGCTGATCAATGTTTATAACATTCTGGAGAATATGCAAATTGCCATTATAAAACCTGATGCAGTAGACTTTGTAAAAATTAACATTTGTATCATTCTCAAAACTTTTGGCCATGACTGTACTATCTGACATTGTTCAATCAGCATGTTCAGGGACACACCCATTTGAACACTGGAATGGTAACACCCAGCTGACAGATTCAGTAATACATTTTCAAAAGGAATAACAGAGTAACAGCACAACACAGAGTTAGTTATGTTTTTTCAAACGTATTGCGTAAAACATATCCAAACACTTACCCAAAGTGTAGCCTGTGTTTAGATATGTTTTCTGGATTGCAAAAATGTACCCTATAGTTTTAAATAGGGTTTGTGATGCGTAAAACGGATCAAGAATTGACATCAATTCTTTGATTGGATCTGTTAAATGCAACACATACTGTCTGAATGTCGATAAACGTTTTACATTGAAACTAATGTAGTCACACAGGAACATTGTTAGATACATGTTTGGGTCCTTTTTTGGCGCCGAAAAATGTACCCAAACATGTATCTAAAAAATGCAGCTCCAGAATTATTTCACGGGGAACAAAAGTATTTACTAAAACAAATATAACAGAAGATGTCTGCGTCAGACTGGCCAACCGGAGCAGCAGAGAATTCTGCGTGACACCCATCTTATAATCTATTTACTGAACACTCACTGATCTTGCAGACTGCAGAGGATACAGCATCAGCAGGAGAGTTCTCCAGCATCTGCATCCTCTGTATTAGAAGCGCTGTGAGCCTACATGTCAATTCTTGGTCCGAAAGATGCAGTAGGAGCCCATTTTAAAACTGTAGGGTGCGATCCTGCTACATTCAACACACATCCAAACACGCAGCTGTGTGTTGGATACGTGTTGGATCCGTTTAGGGTCCGATCACCACTGCTTTTCTGGATGCGATTTTTGGATCCAAAATGGACAGGTCGTGTCAGTCTGCCCGGCTGCGGGCATCTCCTGCTTACCTGAATGGAAGCTGTGTTACTAAGCTGCGAACGGCTGCCAGCCGCATCTTGTACTTGAATATACATTTATTTCCTCTACAAGTCTATAGACATGCGGTGGTTGACAAGTGGTGGTTGAATGTCTTTTAACTTTTGCATTAATAAAAGAAGATATGCTTTCAAGTAAGCACCGCATCCGCTATTTATATACTTTAAATAGGGTTTATCATGGGGGCAGCATTTTATCTGGCAGCATCCACATCAGAGTGACTCCCTGTATCAGTGGAAACCGACTTAACATACCCTGATGAACCCTTGCATATCAAACAGAAGGGAAACCCATTGGAGATAGAAACAAGCAAAATCTCCATTTAAGGTCATATCATGTATTACATCTTGCTTTTTTATCTTGCTCATACCTACACTTTTGGAATATTAAGGAATATACAGTACATATCAAAGTGAGAAACCAATAGATGAGGCCGCCTTTTTCGGGGTAATTACTCTGCCTGGACAGTTTTGTATTAGAGTAAGTGACAGGGACAGTGTCATCACCCCTTCAACCACAATGTGTGAATTATTTTAATTATTTGTACCAGTGTAATAGAGTGTACGATTAATCTGTATGTATAACCACTGCCCTTCAGTGGTTAAGAATTCTCTTTTACTAATTAATTAAAAGTTAAGTCTTGGAGACACAGTTCCTTAAATATGGTAGTGCCCTCACCATCCAGGCGCCATACGCCCCGAAGGGAGACTAGCCAACTCTTCAGGAGTCCGGGAGAGATATCACGTGTGCCACCTGGGGCAGACCAGACCCCGCCGTCCCATCCTTGCTACGCCACTGAAGGCACAGGTACCGTATCCTGATATCTGTGGCTGATAGACATCCCTTACCATATGGGAAGAGACAGTGTGGTAGAATTCCTAAGCATGTGGACACACGATGGACGAGCAGTCATTGCACCCTAAAGCAGGGTGGCAGTTGGAGGAGTTATCTGGCAGCATGAGCAAAGAGAGCACAAAAAAGGAGAAAGCTAGAGGCAAATGGATAAATGGGAGTAGTTTAAAACAAGAGGGGGCATAGTTGAAGAGACCAAAGGCCTAATACTGAGCAGGCAGAGAAGTACATGGAATCCAGAAAAAGAAGTTCCTGAATATCATGTCAACAAGGCTGCAAGAATGATCCACTTCCTTCACTTATGATACCAGGTATGAAGAGGGATTTCCACAAAAGGAAGAGACCCCCTCAACCAACATAGAATTTTCGTAGCTAAGAGAGCATTACCTTCCTCCTTAATGCGTTGATACTCATTGTAAAAAAAAAAAATAAAAAAGTCCATCTCGAAGGATTCATCCACAGACAGTATAAAGAACAAAGAGGCATCACCCATCATTGACAGTTTCCTTACTGTCCGCTTAGGAGAGTTTCTTGGTAGCACGTTGCTTTGGCTGAACCTTTAGGATTAGGTTGTAGAGCTGTTTATTGCTTCTGGGCCCAACTGAGTAGATTACAACTAATTGTACCACTAATTACATATAAATGGCCCTGCCTTCCCAGTCACTGCTGTCTTATATAATAGTGCATCTAAAAAAAGAATATCATCTTAAAAGTTAATCTACGTCTGTAATTCAAGTCAGAGAAACCCACATATTGTATAAACTCATTACACACAGAGCTATATAGTTCAAGTGTTCATTTCTTTTAATTTGGATGATTATGACTTAGAGCTAATGAAAACCCAAAATTCAGTAATATCCAGAACATTAGAAATATGGAACCTTATATATGAAAACTGTCTAGGTATAAGACTTGCCCATAGTAACCAATCAAATAACCCCTTTAATTTCATATAGTGCTCTGAAAAAATGAAAGATGGGCTCTGATTGGTTGCAATTGGCAACAAGGAAAGTCTTAGATCTAGACAGTTTTCATACATGTTCCCCATGGTGTCACATGCAAACATTTTCCAAGCCTTTAAATTGTCCCTCAGTCAGAAGGCTACACAATCATTGGGAAGACTGCTGACTTGACAGTTGTAAAGGAGACAGTCACTGACACCCTCCACAAGGAGGGTAAACCACAAAAGGTCTTTTCTAAAGAAGCTGGCTATTCACAAAGTGATGTATCACAGCATATTAATGGAAAGTTGTGTGGAAGAAAAAAGTGTGGTAGGAAAAGGTGCAAAAGCAATAGAATGGCCACAGCCTTGAAAGGATTGTCAAGAAAAGGCCATTAAAACACTTGGGGGGGCAGTCACAAGAAGTAAACTGCTTTAACTGCTTTAACAACCGCCCGCCATCTTTTGACGGCGGGCATTTCTGGTCGTTCGTCTGCAGCGACGTCTTTTGAGTTTGCGGCTCGCGGCACTGCAGCATCGCTGAGAATGGGGCTGTACTACACAGTCCTGATCCCAGCGCAGCTCCTGCAAGCGCTGGGGAGTGGGGGAACCTGTGCTGTAACCCTTTGATTGCCGTAGTTCGTCACCGCAGCACAATCAAAGGGTTTCCCTGCTCTGTCAGGTGATCAGGACTCCCAGTGACCCAACAAAGCCTGGGGAACAGCTGCACAGTCAGTCCTGGGGACATAGAGTAGCCCCAGGGCTCTCTGTGTAACAAGCCAGTGATTATTTATAAATATCCTAATACATTACCAAGTGTATAGAAAAAAAAAAGTAAAACTTCATGGGATTTAAAAAAAGTTAAAAACATAAAAAGTGTAAAAAATAAATAAATAAATAATAAAATAAAAATAAATATTTAATAGAAAATAATTGTGCATACATTACACACAAAAAAACACCCTACACATATTAGGTATCCACACGACCGTAATAACCTGTAGAATAAATCTAACAAGTTTATAAGTGTTAAATGTGAATGGTGTAAAAAAAAAATTTGAAAAAAACAAAAAAATGAAAAACAAATCTGAATTTAAACTATTTCCACATAAAGTACAACTTATCTCGAATAAAACGAGGCCTCATACAACTGCTTCATTGAAAAAATAAAAAAGTTACAACTGTTGAAATGCAAGGAGACAAAAACTAAAAAAAATTTCTGGTCATTAACTACTTTTCAGGACTGCGGCTTGAAGGGTTGAAAGCCATTACACACAAACGTATCTCGGGCAAGTGCTGCAACTGTCGCATTTCTTGTGTGAAGCCACTCATGTCCGAGACACTGTGGGAAGCGTTTTTCCTAGACTGAGGAGTAAAACGGCTGGACTGTTGCTCAGTATCCAAAGTTCTGTTTTCAGATGACAGTAAATTTTGCATTTTATTTGGAAATCGAGGTCCTGGAGAATGGTGGAAGAGTGGAGAGGCTATAATTCAAATTGCTTGAGGTATAGTATGAAGTTTTGATAGTAAATGATCGTTTGGGGAGCTATGTCATCAGCTGGTGTTGGTCCATTATGTTCTATCAAAATCCAAGGTCAGTGTGGTCGTCTACCAGGAAATTTAAGATCACTTCCCTCTGTTGACAAGCTTTATGAAGATGCCGATTATATTTTCCAGCAGGACCTGGCACCTGACCACTCTGCCAAAAGTACCAACACCCGTTTTAATAACTACAGTATCACTGTGCTTGATTGGCCAAATTTGCCTGATCTAAACCTTACGGAAAATCTATGAGGTATTGTCAATAGGAAGGTGAGAGACACAAGAGCCAACAATTCAGCTGATCTGAAGGGCGCTATCGTGTTTCTCTGAAAATAAGAAAGGGTCTTACATTATTTTTTGTTCCGAAAGATGGGTTAGGGCTTATTTTCAGGGGATGTCTTATTTTCTTGTTCATCTGTTTACCAATACATACAGTACTGTACTGCAGTAAATGGTGGATGTCTATTCACAAAGAAAAACAGACATCCTTCACCAAGAATAGCAGGCACCCCTCCCCCAAGGAATCACACTCACCTGACCCTCTTAGGCCAAAAACAATTAGAGTTGGCAATTGCCAATGGTGGATTGGCTCTCAGACCCAGGTCTGTGTCACTCCTTTCAAAGGCCCGTCACTGTCATGTGTCTTGCTATTCCAGCTGTGTTCCACTGAGAGCCCGGCACTACTGAACTCTTAGGCCATGTTCACACGGTTTAATTGCGGGGCGTAATTACGGCCCGTAAATATGCTGTGTGGATGGAGGCGGGGCGGGAGCGGGGGGCCGGCACCTCGCCGGCCCATAGACTATCATTACTAGCGGCGCTTATATACGCCGCTAGTAAATGACCTGTCACTTATCTCCCCCCACGGTGGATTCGCGGAGCGGGGAGAGGAGACGTAATCCATAGTTCTCTATGAGAACTGTGGATTACCGTAATGACTGGGCCGTATTTCAGCCCGTAATTCGGGCAGTACACCGCGAATTAAGGGCTTAAAGGAGTTGTCTCCCTACAGAGTTTCATAGGATGCATGAATGAAATACTCTGTCACTTCCTGGTCAGACTGACTGTGATTTGCATACAACTCCGTGGTGTATTCAACTCTGTGTTTTCAGTTGCTAATTAGTTCAGATTAGCTCAGAAGCTTCTCAGAAACTGCTAGCAGGACTTTTTATCTGATCCCTCAAACAAAAGCCCTAAGAGCTGTTTACTTTAAATAAATCAAGCTTTTTCTGCCCAGCAGCACAGAGGCTGCCATGACCTGTGTGATGACGTCACTCACTGCTATCACATAGAACAAACAGCAGGGGGGAGAGATGCACACAGGTCGGTTACTGAGGGAACTGAAATAGCCAGGGAGGTGATAAATTCACTTGTATCTCCTCAACAAAAACAGATGAACAAAGCAATATATTTGGAAAATGTCTTTATTTTGTGTTCCCTACAATTTGAAAGCTATTCTTTGTAGCGAGACAACCCCTTTACATACGTGCCCAAATAAGCCGTGTGAACATGGCCTTAGGGCGACATGTATGAAAGGATTTTTCACCCTTATTCTGGCGTACAATGCACTTAATGGAGCCGGCTACGATGTCTAATGCACCTAACGTATGTGTTAGGCACATTGTTCATAAGACTCGACACTTTCGAATGTGCCTAACATGAAGGGGTGTTCTGGGGGCGTTATAGAGGTGTGTCGCACCACACTCATAATATTAGACACATTTATGTGGTTCAATGTGGTCTGCCAGAGCCTGAGGAGTTGAAGTGAACCTAGATTTGCTGTTAGGGAAAAAAAATGTCCAATATTTCTCAACTTACATCAGTACAATAATAAAAAGTCATTTATTATAATTATCAAACTGTATAATTATTTAAATTTAATGAAAAATGTGATCATATAAAGTTAATATAAAAATATATAATGTTGCCAAAATATAGAAATATCTCCTATAAAATGTATTTAAAATTCATAGAATCTTACATTAATTTTACATTAAATAACCCACTGATTATGTTGTTCAAATTTTTATATTTAACATTTTTACTAAATTGAATTAGAAATTTATTTTTGCTGCTCTCTTTATTCTACATACAGCAAGAACCAGCACAGCACAGGTATTGCTGGAACCAGTGGTCCTCAAAGCAGGATCCGTACCATAGTTTCTATTCACTGACATGCTATTATAATGACTTTTCTTTTATTTTCAGCCTGTCTATAGCCTTTATACACGTTATGCGATTAAGTTTCGTAATGCGCCTAACACATAGGCGAGGCGTGTCGATCTTTACACACCATTTATGAACGCACAAAAACCACTTTTATACATTCAGGCGAATTATACACTGAAAATAAGACTCCACTATTCACTTCGACGTGCCTTCCTTCATACAGGTGCAATTCTTTTGGTGGTGCCTGTTTTCCTTGATGAAGGGTCCAGTGTATCTGTCATGCTGTATTCTATTTACTATTTTACACATATAGCTGATTGGACACTTTTTTTTAATGAACTGTAAGGCTGCGTCCCCATGGCACATTACAAATACCGGTCGGTTTATCCAACCGGTATTTGTACTGTTTTTGGGCCGTGCACACAGCCACAGGGGGACGGCTTTTCTATGCAATTAGCGTAGAAAAGACCTCCCCTTTCACATAGACATGTTCATCTTCCGTCCGAAAACCAGTCAGAAGAATGAACATGTTCTATGGTTTTCGGACCGCCGGCGGGTCTGAAAAACCGCCGGGCGGAAAACCCGTGCAGTGGGGACTGCTGCGCGGGTTTTCCATAGAGGCCCATTTTAAAAGTTTTCACCCGGTTTGCAGATGGTTTTCAAAACCGAAAACCGTCTGAAAAACCGGGTGAAAACCCGTGCCGTGGGGACAAGGCCTAACTAGGGTTTATCTAGGGTTTATTTTCGAATTAGGGCTTATGTTTTAAGCATACTCTAAAAAGGCAACCTGGGAGTCCATAATACCTTAGAAGTGCCACATGCTGATTGTCTCCATGCCACGCTGCATTGATGCAGTAATTCACGTAAAAGGAGCCCTGGCAAAGTCTTGAGTGCATACACTGTACAGTCCTTTGAGCAGGCCAACATTTCTGTATTACAATTCATTTTTTCATTTGGTCTTATACCTTATGCTAATTTTCTGATACATTGAATCTTGATTTTTTTATTAGCCGTAAGCCATAATTATCCACATTAAAAGAAATAAACACTTGGAATGTATTGCTTGTGTGACGATTCAATGCAATATATGAGTTTTTCTATTTGACTTGAATAATGGACATAAATTAACTTTTCAATGATACAAAAATTTTTGGAGATCCACTAGTACAAAAAAGTTAATCTAAAAAAGTACTGTATATAGTCGAGTATAAGCCGAGTTTTCAGCACAAAAAATGAGCTGAAAAATCCCTCCTTGGCTTATACTCAAGTCACTGTCAGTGCTTGGGTGCTGCAATGGCCCGGGCACCAGCAGGGACACTTCTGCTATATGCGACTCCTCAGGGAGCGCATATAGCTGAATGCCGAGTACCTGACAGCGTCTGGGCGCTGCCGTGGCCCGGGCGCTGTCGGCGATCCTTTCACCTGTATGCGACTCCTCCAGAGCACATACAGATGAAAATACCACTGCGGAGTTCCCTCCTCTACAGTGGACTCCGGACAGCCGCAGACTCTCAGATATCCAGAGTTTTCGGCACAGGCAGCCTGTGTCATCACGCTGCGTATGCGGCCTGATGACATCACCCTGCCTGTGCCTGGACACAGAGCAGAGCGCCCGGGATCGGAGCAGCAAAGGAGCGAGGTAATTGTTTGTATTTTTTTTTAATACTGCCTATGGGGCCATATACCTGCCTATTACCTACCTATGGGGCCATATACCTGCCTATTACCTGCCTATGGGGCCATATAACTTTTTATTACCTGCCTATGGGGCCATATGCCTGCCTATTACCTGCCTATGGGGCCATATACCTGTCTATTACCTGCCTATGGGGCCATACACTTGCCTATTACCTGCCTATGGGGCTATATACCTGCGTAATATCTGCCTATGGAGCCATATACCTGCGTATTACCTGCCTATGGGGCCATATACCTGCTTATTACCTGCCTATAGGGACATACTGCCACCTGCCTATGGGGCCATATACCTGCCTAGTACCTGCCTATTGGGCCATATACCTACCTTCTACCTGCCTATGGGGCCATATAACTGCTTAATACCTGCCTATGGGGCCATATACCTGCCTATAATTTGCCAATGGGGACATATACCTGCCTATCCATGCCTATAACCTGCCTTTGGGGGACATCTACCTGCCTATGGGGGACATTAAACTGCCAATAACCTGCCTATGAGGGACATTTAACTGCCTCTACCTGTCTATGGGGGGCATTAAACTGCCTATACAAGCCTATGCAATTTTATTGGTATCCATTTTAATTTTTTTTAAATTCACCAGTAGCTGCTGCATTTTCCACCCTAGGCTTATACTTGAGTCAATAAGCTTTCCCAGTTTTTTGTGGCAAAAGTAGGTGCCTTGGCTTATATTCGGGTTGGCTTATACTCGAGTACATACGGTATAACTGAAGCATTTATACATCTTAATCTAATACAAGCTCTAAGGGCCGGTTCACATGGCTTATTCAAGCCGTAGATGCGGGACGGATTTCGCCCGCAATTACGGCTTGAATAAGGGGCGGGGGCGCAGCTTGCTGGCCCCATAGACATGCATTATCCACGGCGCGTATCCTGCTGGGATAATGTGCATGTCACTTTCTCCCCGCCTGGCGGATTCGCCGAGCGGCAAAGAGAGACGGAATCCACAGTTCTCTATGAGAACTGTGGATTACTGTAATGGCAGGGACGGATTCCAGACGTACTGCAGCGCAGTATGGCGCGCCATACGGCTGGAATCCATGCCCAAAATAAGCCGTGTGAACGGCCCTTAAGTGTAACAGCTTTCTCTATATGATGACAGCTGACAAGGCTATAACATGCCCATACACCCACTATTGAGCAACAGTGAACATGGTTGGTCAAAATAAATACTATGGTCTCATTAAATGCTAGAAAAAAATCACTCAAAAAATGGGTTAGGGTAGTTTCACACACTGTATTTCTGCAAAACAACACTACTAAAAACACGTGCATTTTTTTTCTTTTTTTGGCAAAAAATGCAGCAGCCAGCTGGAAGTTAGTAGGCAAAAAGAAAATGTACTATATATGTTGCTTTTACTTTGTAGCATCTTTTTCACTTTTGGTGCACTTTGTCGGTCAGTAGCAGTTTTTCAAAGCACAGCATACTTTAGGTATAGCATTTTTGCCAGTTTGTAGCATTTTTCCTCTTACAGACATCCTGTCAGGGCTAAGCTGTGCTCAGGCTCTAGGGATCTGCAGGCTGCAGCAGCTGATGCACGATTCCACCCTGAAACACTTGCTGCTGACAACTCTGTGAGTGACAGGGGTCCAGCCACTCCTGACAGGGGGCGAGTGCACCAGCCAATGGGAGGACCCGGAGGCCGCTCCAATCAGCTGCAGGGGCGGTATCCAGGAATCCCATTTAAACTCCCTGAAGGCTGTGGGCTGCGCCTGTGATATTCCTGGCTACCTCGTTTCTTGTGCTTTGTGTTGTTGTTTTGCTTTTCAGTGTACCTGACCTCGGCTTGTTCTCCTGATTTTGTGCTTTTGCTTCCGTTTGGCTTTTGACCTCGGCTTGTTTACGTTCATTCCTCTGATTCTGATTTGTGGCTTTGGCGTTCCTATTTGATATCGACCCGGACTGTCTGACCATTCTTGCTTCTCACGGCCCAGCACTTTTAGTAGCGCAGGGACTGTCGCCCAGTTGCCGCCTGCCGCCTAGGGCAGCACGTCAAGTAGGCAGGGACAGTGGGCTGGGTTCCAGTTAGGGCTCACTGCACCTCCCTTGACGTGACACATCCGTTGTCTATTTATGCACCAAAAAAAAGTTTGCATAACTGTTGCTTTTTTTAATTTATTTTTTAGTGTTTTTCTACACTGCAAATCATTTATTGGATTACATAAGTTGTAATCAGGAGAATGCACCAGAAAAAAAACACTTGTATACACATGAAGCCGAAAAATCAAGGATGCATTTTTTAAGCATTTTTTTTTTGCTAAATATAAATGTGGAGGGGCCCTAAACGGGACAATAAAGACGAAGTTCACTTAAAGGGCGTTTCTCATTACAATGATTACCAAAGGTAAATGAAGACTTTTACTAAATACACTGTTCTTTGATATTGCTCTGGTCAGGAAAAAAGAGAGATTTTATCTACTCTGAGTGCACACAAGTATCTGTAGGTTATCGTCCATATCTCATTTCATGATTAGACAGAGACCATGGCGTGATGTCACTATAGTTGTAGCTTTGTTTTTACTCATTAAAGGCAACATGTCCGAAAATTGTGTAAAGTGCGCCTGAAAGTACGATCCTTTCAATAATCTGGCGTCTGGCATACCTTACATAGTAAACTCACTGTGCCTAAAAAGCCGCATTGCGCAACTGCAGCGCATAGCGTATCATTACTAGCGTATGTAATGCGCCTATGGAGGCGCATTGTATTACGGAGGTGCGTAATGTAGCATTACTAGTTTATGCAATGCGTCTCAATAGGCGCATTGCCTTATGGAGGCGCACAGCGTATGATTGCTACTATATTTAATGCCCCTTTTTAGGCACATTACAATGTGTCGTGCCCGGCATATAATACACCTAGTTTTGGTATATTACAGTTCATTCATATATGTAGCGCTCTGTTAGTTGTAGAGGAACTTAATATGCTAATCACTGCTATAGAACCACCCTAAGCCTGAAGCTGCCTGTGACTCTGTGAAATAGAATGGTGAGAAAACTCCTCTAATTCTCCATCTAATGTTGAAATATTAAACTAATACTAATTCACAAACTTTTAATTAATATGAAACCTTTGAAATTACACAATTTACATCACACAACAGGGACATACTGCATTTGCATATAAAAATGAATAAAGTGCAGAATATAGCAATAAAGATTTAGCTCTCTATCAAATACAGTGATTGAAGAAATACAGTGGCAGGTATTAGGCATGCAGTATTGTTTACCTGTCTGCAGCATAACCCAATGTCAGAGCCCCAACTAAAAATCCCAGGTTCAGTGAGGCTTGTGTCAAGTCAAGTTTCCAAGCATCTGTGCATACCAGGTTGTACTATTGGAAAACAAAGCACACACCTATTAATTCATATGTCTGAATACATACGTACAATATAACACAGTATAGATTGCCATTTTATAGGGTTAGAAAGTAATAACTGAATGTGATACCATACAGAGGCACATAGAGTGACATATATTTGTAATATATAAATGATGTCTTACAAGTAAAAGGTCTTTTGCATCAAATTAAAAAGATACAGTATGGCTGTTGGAATGTGAAGTGGTAAAAACAAAAAGAATTTCTTCTTGCCAAACTTTGACCTGTGTCCTTGTGTATTTATTTAGTACTTCACCTGACTCCTATTATATATATGTTCATCTGGTTTTAAATAAAGGTATTGGCCCTTTTATATCCATTCAAAATGTTATGTATAGTTACATTACTTTGGGCAGTATCGTTCTGTAGTCTGGGTGATTTAGCTTGTGGGTACTGGTCTGTCCCTTGTAGATGTGCATTCACATACACCAAACGTGACCACCAATACCATAAAGTGCTGCAGATCTTGAGAATTTACTCATGAAAATTGCGTTCTATATTACAGTACTGGCCATATGGATGAGATTTGAAGAAATCTCAACATGTAGTGCAGAGTTTTCCTGCATGGAAACTGATCTACAGTGCAGATTTCTGTTGCTTTCATTGTAGAGGCATGAAATCAAAGATGAAATCCATAGCAAGTTGCATGACTTGAAGAGGATTTTTCTGTCCCATGTGGATGTATCCTAAGTACACATACATATATCTGCAGACTCACAAAGCATTTTTGAAGATCTTTCAAACGTACTATTTGGCAATGTATTTAACTCCCCAACTGCAAGGACCAACACAGGCCCTTTGAATAAAGTCTTCGTCACCATATGACCCCACAAATTAATGCTAATAGCCACCTAGCCAGGGAACTCTTGGCCAGGGAACTCTTTGCAATTCTCTACACAGTAGGTGGTCAGGAACTCCACAGTGCAGCATCCAAAAGGACCATGGCCCCTTCATTCTCTGTATGAGCAGAAGTCCCAGAGGTCATAATAGTACAATGTATCAAAACCATATATCAGCTTACAGTGGTGTGAAAAAGTATTTGCCTCCTTCCTCATTTCTTAATCATTTTGACGTTTGTCACAGTTAAATGTTTCAGATTACCAAACAAATTTAAACATTAGACAAACATAACGCAAGTAATCACAAAATGCAGTTTTTAAATGAAAGTCCTTATTATTAATGGAAAAAGAAATCAAAACCTACAGGCCCCTGTGTGAAAGAGGGAAGCCGAGTTCAATTTCCCTAAGACATCTCTAAAGCTTTGGGACTCAAGAGAACTACAGTGAGATTATTATCCACAAATGGAGAAAACTTGCTGTGATAAATGGAACCATGAATTCTGCTCTCTATTAACAAATCCTGAAGGAGAATGGCAGGCCATCTGTTCATGACCTTCAGCTGAAGCGCACTTGGGTTATGCAGCAGGACAGTGACCCAAAACACACCGGCAAGTCCACCTCTGAATGGTTTAAGGAAAACAAAATCAAAACTTGGGCGTTGCCTAGTCAAATTCCTGACCTAAATTCGATTGAGATACTGTGGCATGACCTTATAAAATGGCTCATGCTCGGAAACAATGTAATGTGGGTGGATTACAACAATTTTGCCAAGATGAGCAGCCAAAATTCCTCCAGAGCTTTTTAAAAGACTCATTAGCAGTTATCGCAAACACTTGATTGCAGTTGTTGCTGTTAAGGGTGGCCCAACCAGTTATTAGGTTTAGTTGGCAATTACTTTTTCAAACAGGGCCCAGTAGGTGGTGATTACTTTTTCCTTTAATAATAAAGACCTTCATTTAAAAACTGGATTTTGTCTTTACTTGTGTTATGTTTGTCTAATATTTAAATTTTTTGGGTGATCTGAAACATTTAAGTGTGGCAAACATCCAAAAGATTTAGAAATCAGGAAGGGGGCAAATATAAGCAGTCAGCAGGATCTTAAATGTGGATTTTTTTGTAAATTTCATTATATGGGCAACCAGTGTTGGCCTTAAGTTCTTTGACCCGCCAGAGAAAATTATTCTTAGGACCCACACTCTCCTTGTTAGCCCACTCTCCATCTCTATAGGGCATTTTTATTCTTGTCCACTTTAAAGTAATCATTGTACATGCATGTGTTAATAGGACATCTGATGGTTCTTAATTAAGCTCCAAAAGAGGTTGTCTTATGCTAGACTTCTGAGACCCTGATATAATAGGGTACATTATTATATCCGAGCTTGGCCCACTGAAATATCCTGTTGTACTCTGGTCCAACCCAGCATATGAACATGGAATTAGTTTGTTGAAGCATAATAAAAATAGAAGAAAAGAAGAAAACTTACCTTGTAAATGATCCTGTTCCATTACTCTGGCCATCCAGGTAGATGACTTCCCTGTTCATTCTTCACATGACTGCTGCAGCCTATCACATGCTGCAGTGGTCATGTGTGGTATATCCAGCACTTGACCGCTGTGGCCTGTGAATTGCTGCAGTGGTGATGTGAAAAATGAACAGGGAAGTCATCTGCCGGAATACAAGGTAAATTTTCTTCTTTTCCTTTTTTTTTTATCATGCCCCAATGGACTAATGAGCATTTTGTAGTTTCTGAACATCCTTTTAAGGTTCCACATAGGACTTGTATTAATTGCCAAGGATGGGATAGAATTCCACCCAGGACAAACAGGAAAGCATTATCCAAAAAAAAGTTGTTATTTAGCTATCAGAATTCAAGAAGAAAGTATCCCTCAATGTGTTGCATTTAAAATAAATGTCATAAACACAATATACATTAGTTTCTCTGTATCGAGGACAATAGTTTTGCATGAAGTTAGGTACCATGTCGCCATACAAGAGGCCCGCTAGCCACATGTACCAAAAACAAATGGAGAATAAATATTAAGACATAACTTTTAATAATTCCTTTAAAAGAGAAATCTCATACATTTAAAGGAGTTGTCTCCCCACAGGGTTTCAAAGAATGCATGAAAGAAATTCTCTTTCACTTCCTGGTTCAAACTAATTTGCATAAGCTCCTTGCTTGTACAGGTCCATTGTGCTTTCAGATGCTAATTAGATTAGTTTTAGCTTCTCAAACTACTCAAAGGACTTCTTATCTGACCCCCAAAAACAAAAGCCCTAATTACAGAGCTTTTTTACTTGAGATAAATCAAGCTTTTTTACTGTCTGGCAGCACAGGCCCACTGATGACACTGCCGACCTGTGTGATGACTCACTCTCTGTTATCTCATTGAACAAACAGCCCTGGGAGATTTGTTTACAGGTCAGTTACTGAGGGAACTGAAATAGCCATGGAGGTAATAAATTCACTTGTATCTCTTTAGGGAAAACAGAGGAACAATGCAATATATTTGGAAAATGTCTTTATTTTGTGTTCCCTACAATTTGAAAGCTATTCTTTGTAGCGAGACAACCCCTTTAATACCAAAATATTTACAATACATCTATAAACAATCATAAAGATCCACCAATCAAAGAGTGGGGAACAGCCTTATCCTATGACGTCTTCACCGCCAAACAAAAATAGGTAACCAGGATAAAGTGGAACCCTATAATTACCATACCGGATCTACACTTCCCTTGTCTACAAAAACGGTGTAACTGCTCCAATAAGGGCGACCCCAGCAGGAACCTGGCCCTATTAAGGTCAACCTAAAAGCCAAAGTGAAAGTCGCGACATGTTTCAATCTACACCGTTAAAATAGATCTCATCAGGAGACATAGATAAGTGAGGTCTTTTCAATAACAGAGACCCAAAAGAACTGTGTAGGTGGAGAATAGAATATGGTTAAGGCAGCCGAAGCATATGGCTACCAGCATGCCTGAAAAGGGATGCATATGGGAAGTTGTTCTTTATGGTTTAAATAAGTCACAGAAATCTATACAAAGCACAAAGCATGTGCATCAAAACTTTCTAGTCTGGAATAATAGTAACTGCTTAAATAGTTGGCTAAATAAACACCCAGATCTACTGGTGCTATATTTAAGCAAACCATATCATAAAAACGTAAAATAATTAAAGGGGTGTTCTCACCATGCTGTTTCACAGAGCCTGCTCTTTCCAGCCACCTTCAAGACTAAACTTCCTGTAGAAACTGTGGGCAGGTCGACAGCAGTGATTGGCATATCAGCTCTGCTATTCCCAGCTGAGTCTGTTACAGAAACATGCGTACGGCTACAGAGCTCTAAAGGGTTTAAATTTGTTAAAGTT